>VZTR01011383.1:0-78218 GCA_013400775.1 Chaetops frenatus
GTGAAACCACTACAGGAAGTCTCAGGGAATAGATGTATTTATATGGAGAATTATATATAGATTCCTCACAGTGTCTTCCTGATGAATTCCACTCCCAAACCATGCAGCTTCCTGGCAGCACTGCCAGCAGAAGGAGCAATATAAGTCCACAGCTCCCAGATGTTGTAATTCCAGAGAAATATTATCCTGCAGGAAGCTTGAGCAGGTGGGATGCTAATTCCCAATGTTCGCATCTTAGCAGGGGCTCTGGGAACTGCAGGAGTGGGAATATAGTGACGTTTCTCTGAGCTGGGTTTGTAACAACAGTCTCAATTCAACATCAATAAATAAATAAATAATCTGCTTGGAAATTAAAAATAAAATTGAAACATCAATTCTAGGAAATGTAGGCATTTGTTTTAAATTACTTAAAACTGGTAAAACTTGAATTCGAAGTTTCAACTGGTTTATTTGAGGATTTTTTTACAACTAACTGCATTTCCTTACTGTGAGTTTCACTCACAACCAGTTTCTGCTGAAGAATTTATCTCCCTCTTTCGCCCTCCCACCACTCCCTTGTCTCTGTCACTACTTCCTTGGGATTGTTAAGATAACCCTGCAGAGATGTTCCATAAGTTGGCAAAAAGAATTTTTCCCTCCAGAGTTGAATTCCAGTCGTCAGTGAAGTGATCTGCCTCACTGACCCAAGTGTGGGACAGCAGTGGGAAGAGGTGGTGCAGGGAGAAGGGAGGCAGGATTGCCCCAAGTTCATGTGGTTTTACACTGTTTTATGTGCCCATGGCATTCATTCCTTATTCTTTTTCCCCTGCCATCCCCTTTCCCCATGTGTCTGCACTATTTGTCTATAGTGGCTTACTGAGTTCTTGGGGTTTTTTTCAGGAAAAATGAAGTTATTTAATAAAGACATCCAAAATAAAGATACTCAGATGGCAGCTGCATAAGTACATATTTGAAATTTTATCTTTGTGGTGCTGGTGTGTGTTGCAATATCTGTGATATATTGCTCTTCCCTTTGCCTTATAACAGACTCCCTATTATAGAGGCAAAATTTAATAAGGCCGTGTACATTAACATTATGGCATAATTTCCTGGCTGCCAGACAGGAAAGATTTTGAATGTTAAACTGTGTTTGATATGTTAATATAGGATGTAAGTGCCAAATGGGGCTCTATTAACAACACTTGCTTAAAATATTTTCCAATTTTCCTGTTAAACTGGGATGTGGAGAAAAAGGCACTTGGCTGGAAGGGAAGGAACTGGGAGCAATTTGATACAATTTAACTGCAGCCCAGTTGGTGGAGCTGGGAGCTGTCTGTGGGAAAATCCAGCAAGCAGGAGAACACATCTTGCTAATGGCACAAGGACGGGCAGTGAGGAGTCCACACACAGCAGATTTCTGCTTTCAGAGGAGAATGGAATATAATCATCATCAGACACTTGCTCAGCTGTCAGAGATGTTCAGAAATAGATGGGCTCCACCAGGACACTATTCCACCTCACCTCCTGAATTTCCAGACATAAAATCTGACAGGAGTATGAAGCTGGGCAGGTCGGGCTCTGCTCCCAGGGAACAGGGACAGGAGGAGAGCGAATGGCCTCAGGCTGGGCCAAGGGAGGCTCAGCTTGGACAGCAGGAAAAAATTTCCCCATGGAAAGGGTGGTCAGGCCTTGGCAGGGGCTGCCCAGGGAGGTGTTGGAGTCCCCATCCCTGGAGGTGTCCAAGGAAGGCCTAGAGGTGGCACTCAGTGCTCTGGGCTGGGGACAAGGTGGGGATCAGGCACAGCTTGGACTTCATGATCCCAGTCATTTTCCTGACTTTAATGATCCTGGAATTCTATATATATCCGTATTTCCTTTTAATGCAAAGTGCCCAGCGGGAACTGTAAAAGAGATAGGAAAATTGAGAAGCCCTACAGCTGCATAAATCAACATCGCTAGAAACAAATTCCACCTCTTCCAGGGACTCTCATTTTGACTCAGAGCAAATTGTTTCTCTTTTACCACTCATAGCTTCTACTTTGTTTCTACTGCAGTTTTAAACCCTTTTGGTTAGCTACCTCTTGTTGTGGGTTAGTAAAATCTACATGGTACCATCAAAGAAGTAATACTAATATTAATTCAGTGTAAATGTAACTGCTTCTATGAGCACAGAAAATGCTTTTTCTGTACTAGATTAATGCAGTTACTTAATATTTTATAATTCTACAGGTTAAGCTGCTAAAGGACAGTTGTATCTGTCTTTTAGCTCAAAGAGCAAATACCTTAATGCCTGAAAATACACTGAGAGAGCCTTTAAATCAGCCTTTGTTCTGCCTGAACACTGGGGACAGTTCAATGGGGGCTTGGTCTAATCTCTATTCTTCATATGGCTGCTGGCATGCATCACAGAATCATGGAATCATGGAATGGTTTGGATAGGAAGTGACGTTAAAGCCCATCCAGTGCCACCCCCTGCCATGGGCAGAGACACCTTCCACTATCCCAGGGTGCTCCAAGCCCCATCCAACCTGGCCTTGGACACTGCCAGGGCTCCAGGGGCAGCCACAGCTTCTCTGGGCACCCTGTGCCAGGGCCTCCTCACCCCTACAAGAAAAGATTTCTTCCCAATACCCCATCTAACTCTGCCCTCCAGGAAACCATTCCCCCTTGTCCTGTCACTCCAGCCCTTGTCAACAGTCTCTCTTTATTTTTTGTCAGCTCCTTCAGCCTCTGCAAGGCCACAGTGAGGTCACCCCAAAGCTTCTCCTCTCCAGGCTGCACAATCCCAGCTCTCCCAGCCTTCCCTCCCAGCAGAGCTGCTCCATCCCTCTGCTCATCCTGGTGCCTCCCCTGGACTCTCTCCAGCAGCTCCAGGTCCTTGCTGTGCTGGGCCCCAGGGCTGGGGCAGCTCTGCAGGTGGGCTCTCACCTGAGCAGGGCAGAGGGGCAGAATCCCCCCTCCCCTGCTGCCCACGCTGGGGGATCAGCCCAGGGCTGGGGCAGGTCCAGTTCTCACCCACAGCCCCCCAAAATTCTTCTGCCAGGGCTGCTCCATCTGCTGATCCCAGGCTGGATTAATCCCATGGGTTGTCCTGACCAGGTCTTGTTAAACCTCCTGAGATTCCCATGGGCCATTCTGGAGCTTGTCCAGGTCCCTCTGGATGTCATCCTGTCCTTCAGGGGTGTCACTGCACTCTTGGCTTGGTGTCACCTGCAAACCTGAGGGTGCCCTCCGTCAGCTGTGTCATTAATGCAGATATTAAATAACAATGTATTTATATTTTGTATGTTTGCATGTTTAGAGCTGAAATCCACCTGTGTGATAAAGGATCCTGGCACAGCCTCTCCTCAGCAGGGTGGACATCCAAGATCTCAGCCTGTGCATGGGGCTGACACCAAGCTACAGACAGCTGGAGGTTTGGCTTTGTCAGTCACATGTGATATTTAAACCAATTTCTTACCTTCATAGGCTCCTATCTTTGGTAATGTCAGAAGCAGAGCACAGGATGTTGTCAAAACTCAAAAAGGCACCTGAATTTCCCTTCTCAGTAATTCCCTTTCTGCACTGAGAACTGTTTAGATATACCCTGAAAATGAAGAAAAACTTTAAATCTGTTCCTGCCTTAGTAATAACATAATGACACTCTGATGGTGTCAAAATTGGCAAACTAAAATCAGGGAGAAAACTTTATGAGTTGTTTTTTTCTCTAAAGAGTTTTCTAAGGATCTCTTCATGTTCTAGCTGCAATTTGAGGAAACACTTTTCAATCACTAGTCCTTGCCAGAGATTTAAAACCAATAAGAGCACCAACAATTGCAAAGGGCAGTCAAATCTGTGCTTTATTTTGGAAATGCTTTGGGGATTTGCAGCTCCAGAGTCCTCAGCAATGAAACAACTCTCAGAGGAATTAGAATAATTCCTCCCTGCAGGTCACACATTATTTCTGATTGTGTAATTCCCTAAATAAGCTATTAAAATAATGACTGCTTTGTGATTTTTATAATTTTCTTGGGGGCAGCCACTGGATTGTCTTACAAATAATTTACTGTGTGGGAGTTACAACAAAACCCTGTCACTTCTTTTTTTATTGTTGAAACTCTTCACTAATCATTAAATTGAAACCAAGCAACCAAGGCAAAATTAGTTTTGACAAAATTAGACCCATTCTGAAAAAAGAAAAAACACTGACACTTCTGTACAGTGGCACAGACTTTGAAAACTTTTGGGGTTTTCTTTTTATTCATCCATCTCATTTCTGAAATTTTCAGTTTGGGATTTGAGTAATTTAAAGTACACAGCCCCAGGATGTTGACACAATGATCGTTCCAGTTTGGGGAGGAGAGTTGGAAGTTGAGCTTTCATGCTCAGTCTTGGCCAATATGAGTAGGCATCATGGCAATGTCTGCAAACAGCTTTAAAACACTTCAATGCTGACCTAAAATGCCTTGGTTATTTTTATCACTCCAGCTGGGACCGCACATCTTGGTCAAAACACACCAAAAAATGGTCTAAAGTGTAAATCAAGATGAGAGATAAACAAAATGGATAATTCCAAAAGAAAACTATGCAGAGTAATGGAAAAGAAAAAAAGTTATTTGACTTATAGAGGACATGTGTATTAAACCTCTCCCTATTCAAGCATTGCTGAAGCAATTCCTTGTGTTGGTCAAGTAAAATACTTATGACAAACTATTGGATATTGTACCTCTCTGATTTATTTCACTTGTGATCTAGGAAATTAAGTAAATTATATTGACTTCAATGAAGTATTTGACATAATGTCACATTCCCAAATTCTTGGTTAGGATGAAGGTGGTGGGAAATGACACAACAGCCCTGAGATAAGTACAGAAATAGTCAAGCTTTGCCCTTAATGACTGAGCTGTAAAACGAGAACTTTCCCAAGCAGAGCCTTAGGATTCCTAATGAGGTTTTCTGGGTTAGCAGCTCCCAAGGCTGCCCCTTGCAGAGCCCTGTTGGAAAACTGGCATCTGTGACCAAGGGGAATCCAAGAGCTCCTCTCCTGTCCCAGAAACTGGCTGGGGATCCCCAGAGCCAGGCGGTGTTGGAGTGAAGAGCCTGATGGGGACAGACATATGCAGGCTCCAGCCATGTCCTGGTGTCCCCTCTGAATAGGTGGTGGCTGATAACCCACCAGGGACCACTGTCCCATAGAATCAGAAAGATTGGAGAAGGCCTCCAAGATCCTCAAGTCCTTAGGAATGGGCCTGGCTTGGAATAGCCAGTGAGGATAACATTCCCAAAGTTCACCCATTAATGTTTCCAACTTTGTGGACATTGTGGATGTGAGTTTGGGGACTTTCTTTGTTGTTTTAGGTTTTTTTTTCCTTCTATTTTCTCCACCTGCAGCTGAACATACCCAGCTCCATCCTCCTGGCTGTGATGGATGTGCTGCCCTCTTTCCTCAGCTCTGGTGTCAAGTCCAGGCAAAGCCCAGCCCCTGACTTGCCTCAGTGCAGTTCCCCAGCCCTGTCCCACACTTATCAGTGCAATAAAACAGCTGCAAGCTGCCTCCACTGAGATCTGCTTGGTTGTTTGCTTGTTTTATAAACATGCCAGGTGATTTATTTCAGAATTTCCCTATCAGGTTCACCTGACAGAACATTGCTGAGATAATTTACAATTTGTTTCCATTGATGTGTACTTTTCAGCGCTTCCTGACAACAGACGACCACTAATAAATAGAGACGAATTATATTAATCCTTTCTGTCACTTACAGAAATGTTTTCTTCTCCCTTCATATTTCAACTCAGTCATATCATTGTCTGTTGAGTTATTACAATGTGGGAAAACAAGGTTTTTTAGAAGTATTAGAGAGATCCTATTTTTTCCTCACAGGGACACACAAACATCTGCCTTCAAAGATAATGGCAGTAACAATTATTTGCATCATAGTCCGGGCCCACTTGATAGCTGGAAGCTGCTGTTCTTATCTCTGAGCCTTCCAACCTGTCCCCAGTGAAACAACCATATATGAAATGCTCTGTCATTTCTCCCTGTGACACAAAACTCTGTGGAATGTCTGTGACCTGACACGGAGGAAAATCAGCCGCAAGGTTGCCTTTTGTGTTCGTTTTATGTATGCAAATAAATAGTGGGGTCTAAGTGAGCAAATCAAAACAAATATGTAAGTGTTGTTTCCCCAAAAAGGAACTGTAAACTCATAATCAAGTCCCCTAACAGACCATCATCAGCTGCTGCAGGCCCTGCTGGCAGAGGGGAGGTGGTACCTCAGAAGAGCAGAGGTAATAATGAGTCAAGTTGTTCTCACTCATTGCTGTGAAGAGGGTCTGCAGGGTGAACAGCTCGGGTGTGCTTTATCCAAGTCACAGTTCTGCTGCTTTTATTTGCACCCAAACATAAGGAGAGGGTTTAGACGGGACATTGGGACAAAATCCTTCCCTGTGAGGGTGAGGAAGCCCTGGCACAGGGTGCCCAGAGAGGCTGTGGCTGTCCCATCCCTACCCTTCTCCTCCTGCACTTTCCATGGAAAGGGGAGGCTGTCAGACAGGTCAGAAAGCATCAAAAGGTCTGATTTTTCAAATAGCAGAATGAGGAGTGCATTTGTATAATATATTCATCAAGAAAAGATTATTCTAGGGAGGGAATGAAGGTGATAAGATCCAGATGGGACAAACAACTATTTTTAGTATTGTGTCCTGATCTTTCCATTGCCTTCCCAAAAAATTTCAGTCCTGATTCAGCACTCTGTCAAACAGCTGGCAGAATGCACACCAAATATAAGTTTTATGGGTCCACCATCCAAAAGCTGCTGCCACCCTTCTATGAGATTGATGCTGGATGTCCCTTCTTTAAATTCTGTTTCATCAACAGGGCAATCCCATGCCCAGATCGGTGTCTGTGTGTGTGTACACTGACTCCAAGTGGCATTTTTTAAACAAAAGTTTCTTGAACTGGCTGACACGGGTTGTTTTGCTGTGTAAAAGGAACAATTTGGCACAGACAAAAGCTGCATTTCCCCATGCTGTTATCAACAATAAATGGCTTTCACGTTGTCAGCTGTTCTAACACCAGTGTACATATCCAGAGCAGGCTTTCTGTCAGGTTTTTATTATATATCTCCATGCTTGGGTCTATCTCAGCTCCATCTCTCAGCACTCCCTGATTTCTGATACAGATTTATCTCTATCCCCTCGGCACTGCTGTGTGCTCTCTTTTACGGCTGTGAAATATTTGCAGGGCAGTCCCTGAATCACAAAGCACAGGGGCAGGGAACAGCACCCTCTGTTCACAACACGTAAAATACACCACCACCACCCNTTAGAGCTTGGCAGGCTGGGAAATGTGATCCTGGTTCTAGCAGCAGACTGCGGAGCCTTGGCAGGGCTGCCTACACAATGCAAATAGACTGGAAGTGCTCATTATCTGAGGAGCCCTCAGCTCTTTCAAAGCAAACAAACCTCTTCTTCTCTCTCCCTTTCCTCCCACTGCACCACACTTCCATGTAAAAATAAGACAAGAATATCACTTCAGAATTATCTTCCGTGATTTACAAAAATACAGCAATCTTAAGGCCTTTTTCTAAGCATCCCATAAATCTTATACAATCCCCAAATGCTCTTCCTGCAGGCAGAGATGCCCTCAGAACGTGAGGTGACCTGGGGAGAGGCGACTCAAGGCAAGAAGTACCACCTGGATGGTCTCCCAGTACAGCCAGGTCAGAGACTGGGCTTCAGGGCTCTCGCCATCCTTCCTTGCCCTGCCTTATGCCCCTGTGCTCCACAGAATATTTGGAAATCAGACTTTTATCCCAGAGTTGAAAACAACACCCAGGTTTGGAGAGGTATTTTGGGTGCATTGTCCTAAAAATGTAAACAAAGGGATTTTGCACTCTTCATTCCAGACAAACACAAAACCCTATTTGGAATAAGAGAGCTGAAAGAGACTTTCATTCACCAACCAGAATATAAATAATATCAAGGCTGACTGGAGGTGAAAGGCCTGACAGCATGAGGGATGGCTGCTGCTGTTTGCATGGCCCAGTGCTCTGCTAAAGAGAGAAAAGTACCTAGCCATGAACCATGGAACAGGCAGAGCCGGAGCACACAGCTGAGGAGGGCAGAACAAAACCTGGGTCGATCTCATTCTTACAGTATTATTCAGAGAGGAAATTGCAGCTAAAATGTTCCTAATGTCCCCCAGGGGTGCCTAAAATCCTTGAATCACTGGGATTTTTCAAGTGCCAGTGGAATTGGGTTCAAAGGATTCGACTCAGCTGAGGAGGAATGAAACTCAAAACTGGACCATGCTCAAAATGTTGTCTGCTCACCACCTTTGTCACAGCTGACGACATGACCTAAGTGTGTCCTAGTGACAACAGAGGCAATATGAAACACTATAAACGCCAGTTTTGCCTTACTTTCTTATTTGGATCTCCATTCAAGATGATGAAAGAGGAAAAGGAAACACCAAATAGGAACTAAAAACAGCATTAGAAATATCTAGAACATAGAGAAGCTGTGGCTGCCTCATCCCTGGAAGTGTCCAAGGACAAGTTGGATGGGGCTTGGAGAAACCTGGGATAGTGGGAGGTGTCCCTGCCCATGGCAGGGAGTGGCACTGGATGGGCTTTAATGTCACACCATCACAAACCATTCTGTGACTCTAGGATTATTCTTTCTACCAGATGACAGATTCTTGGGCATAAGATTTCAGATATTTAGCCAGATATTTAATTTCAAAGTATCAGACATATGAAATGAACTTATAAAAAAGAAGTTTTTGGAGAACAATGAGAATCAACATGGCAGCACTGTGGTGCATTCTGGTTCCCATACAACCAGAGTCCAGGGATAGTTTTCCCAGACTTCAGCAGGCACAGAAATAAGTGCTTCCTTTAAGGACAAAAGAGTTTATAATGAAGCAGAGGATTCCCTTTGGAGCTTACCAGGAGACCTCCCTGAGTTAAACAATTTTTCTCCTGGCTCAAGGGTAGATTTATAGGCACCAGATGCAGAAAAACAGCTCATGACCATTTTTTTCCCTGCAGAAGTTCCCACAAAGCTGAACAGTCAGGACCAAACAAGGCCTGAGCACATGCAAACGCAGAGCCAGTGGAGCATGAGATAATATTTCGAATGAAAAGCATCCAGGCACACACAGAGACTCTTTCATGGAAATGGTACCATCTGCAGCAGTGGAGATTTAACTCACAAGAACCCGCAGGGCTGAGGTAACAGGGGCTGGGTTGTTTTCCAGGGTTTTTTACTCACATCAAAACTTCTGAGGGAAGTTTAGACCATTAATGGAGCAGAGACACAGATGGAAGCAGGGGTGGCTGAAAACACACTCCTTTTCTAAGTCCACTTTCCTTTATATTTGTAAACCAAATGGGATGCTCCAGCAGTGAGCAGTGAGTGAGCAGAGGAAGAAGGAGGCCTCAGAGATCAGGAGGCCATAACTGGAATTGCAATGATCATGGAATCACAGAACCATGGAATGGTTCGGGTTGGAAGGGACCTTGAAGCTCATCCCATTTCACGCCCTGCCATGGGCAGGGACACTTTCCATAATCCCAGGTTGCTCCAAGCCCCATCCAACCTGGACGTGGACACTTCCAGGGCTCCAGGGGCAGCCACAGCTTCTCTAGGCACCCTGTGCCAGGACCTCCTCACCTTCACAGAGAACAATTCCTTCCCAAAATCCCATCTAACCCTGCCCTCTGGCAGTGGGAAGTCATTCCCCATTGTCCTGTCACTCCAGGCCCTTGTAAATAGTGCGTCTTCATTTTTCTTGTCAGGTCCTTCAGGTACTGAATGGATCCCTAGAAGGAGACTAGGAAAGATGAAAGTAGCAGAAATTTTTTGCACAAGATTTGTGAATGACCTACAAAAATACTCTCATGCACCACAGAACACAGTCAAGGAAAAAAAACTGAATCCCAGCCCACATCTGACAGAGTTTTGGGGTCAAACTCCTCCTCTCTGCTCAAGCTTGCTTGGTGATTCCAATGTGAGGCCTACTTGCACAGCTCAAGCCCTGCTTGGTTTTCCTTGATGCTGTCACATACTCTCTTCCAAAAATTTTCAAGTTGTGGAGATATCTTTTTTTTAATCACTGCCTTGACAAAAAGAAAAAATAAAGGAATAGAATGTAATTTAAAAAAATCTGAAAAGAACAAAAAGAAAAAATAAAAATAAAACCAAACCAAAAAAACCCAAACATTTTAGTTGTCAAACTTCAACTGAACTCCCTGGAACAATAGAGAACCAGCATCATTTAAGGGACTTTATCTGGGATTCCCATTTCCATCTGAACGTTGGTTGGGGCTTGAAACAACCTGGTCTATTGAGTGACATCCCTGTCCACTGACATCGCTGACAACAGCAGGGTGGACATGGATGATCTTTAAAGTTCCCTCCAGCCCAAACCATTCCATCATCCTGTGATTCCATGGTTTGCTTCCAAGAAGATCCATGAAGGATGTTTAAAGGGTCTCTGCAGTGGGAGTCATTAGCATTCCCTGTCAATTTATGAAGACTCTTTGTCAGATAAAATTAGAGGGATTTTTTTTTTTAAGAGATGAAATCTCTTTTGGAAATATCTGCATTTTGATAAAACTTACTGATCAAAGGGTAACTCTTCCAGAACAATGAATTTCAGCAGGACTTGTGTTTCTGTGCCAATTTTGAAATGAGGGCAGCAGTTGCCAAGTTATTTGGGTGCTTTGGGGCTGTGACCAGAACCTTGGTTTATCCCTCAGTCACAAGCTAACAGTCCTAAACACCCATTTAGCAGGTCAAGGTGGGCCATGCAGTTGTGTTTGTGGGTGAACTTTTGTTTTTGGTGTTTGATTTGTGTGCTAGGGCTCTGTTCAGTCCCTATCTCATCCCACATTTATCATTCTTAAAAATACAGGGCTTGTTATTAGGGCTGGGTGGGTTCTCTAGTCACTGCAGGTTTGGGGATCTGAGATTATTGTCATGTTGGGATCTCTGCAGTGCCAGGATCTCTGACTAATATCCTTCTTAACTGAGACATGAAAATGTTTATTTCAGCCAGAGAAATGCAGCTGGATTCAGTTTAACCCTCTGATCAATCATTCACTGGTAACATCAAGTTAATGGAGTCACAATTTTATCTTCTGAGAGGTTTGAGACAGAGGGTGATCTGTGGTTTAAAAATCAAGTTACAGTTTCACACAAGAATTACTGTATTGTGATATTATGTATCTAGAGGAACATAAATAAAATTGTTTAGCAAAACAATTCTGGCTTTGTGTTTTCATTGCTTTTGACATTTTCCTTCTAACCCCTGGAGGTTTTTCACTTCAAGATGGATTTGAAGTGGGGCACACAAGGGATCATTTTTCAGGGGAGATCACGGTGGCTCAGATATGAAGCTTGGAATTTGGAGAGGTAAATGACCAAGGTAAAGCTCAGAACTGCTACAGAGGGAAAAAATAACCTTTCTCCAAACATGGAGTTGTACCTCTGGAATTTTAAGGAAAACCTGGCCGAGAGAGTAAAACCAAACTGGGGCAGGGGCATCAGCTTCTGTGTAGTTTCACACCGGTTTTACATCTGTTAAGTAACAGAAGAACAGAGGTGAAGTTTTAGCTGTTCAAGTTTTTTTTCTGACCTTTTTTTGGTTTTTGCTTTTCACCATTGCATTTTGTTGGAGAAATGTTTTTTTTTTTCTTTTTCACTGCTCCAGTATATTGGTAACTTTGGCCCCTATATCATTAAACAAAGAATGTGTCACGTTGCAATGTAGATTCAGGAAAGAAAGAATTTTCAATTCATGTTTCCATACTCTATGAGCATCCCCTAGGAAATATTAAATCCAACTGTATGATGTTTTAAGAGTCTTTTTTATTATTATTATTTTTTAATGCAACCTATTCACTTCATCCTTGTTGCCATATCCTGCTTATTACATGCCATTTCCATCTGCCAAAAGGGCCCAGTTATTTGATTTCAGATTGCACCCAGTGCCATGCCTAGGAGATAAATTAATTGTTTGCCCTTTCCAAATTCCCAAAGACTTTCCTCCCCGGTCTGTGGGGTTTTTTCCTCACACAGATGTAGGAACCCTTCCACAGCAAATATCCCCTCCCTCGCTGGGGTGGAATACAAACGAGCAATTAAGCAAAGCTCTGTACTTTTAGCACTGGTTTTCTACCCTTTGAGTCTCTAATGGGCTTTGACTCGATGATTTATCTGTCTTTACCCTATCTGGAGCAGGATTTCAACCAAGTTGTATCAACTGGGAACAATATAAGAGTTTTCTGAGAGAGAAAATGGCAGGGAAAACTCCAAGCCGCTGTCTGAAAGGCCATTAATGTCTGTCAGGGAGAGAAAGGTTATTTAATGCCAGAGGAATTGATACTGTAACTTAGGCCAGTCCAAATGCTCATCTCTCTGGTGAGATGATAACCTTCTGTTCTGAGAATTAATTCATGAATCTTCTTTGGATCTGGAAAACTCCAATTACTGCTTGTAGCAGGCACCAGTCTCTCACTGGAGGAGTTGCCAAGGAAAATTTGGGTAATTCTGGATTACAGTTGGCTTTAGTTTCTGTTTTTTCTTCTATTTATATATTATACTACATTGGTATAGTCTCTTCTTTTATATAAACATGTATTTTACTGTATTTTGGCTTTTTGGTGCCTCCTGAGGCATCACAGATAACATCTCCTGCAGACATTGCATGTTACACATTCAGATCCTGATGAGAACATTCCCAACCTGTCATTATCAAGGTGCTGAGAAGGGCACACTACAGATTTTTTGTCCTAATCTTCACAGTGCTGAGCAGGATGCAAAATTGAAAACAAGCATGGCAATATCTGATTGGCAATATCTGAGTATTTCAGAGCTGCTAGTGCTCCTGTGGTGGATTCAGCAATAAAAAATAAAATTTCTCTGGAAAATTACCATGAGTAAAGTGCACATTGAGTAGCCAACTCATAGAAGAGGAAAAGGGAAAGGACAAATATGTTATCAACAGAAATGGTCCTGGTATTGAAACCTGTATTTCAAAGACTACTGAATACAACTGGAGTTTGCCTCCACTGCAGAATCCCAGAATCATTAAGGTTGGGACAGATGTCCAGGATCAGAATTCCCACCTTGTCACTGAGTGCCATGTCCAGTTCTTGCTTGGACACCTCCAGGGATGGACTCCACCACCTTCCTGGGTGGCCCCTTCCAATGCCTGACCACCCTTTCCAGGAAGAAATTCCTCCTGAGAACCACCATAACCTGAGCTTACCCACACAAATCATCCTTGGCTGAAATTGCTTGTGTTTTTATCAGGCTCAATGTGTGTTAGTGGAAACCATTGGATCTATGACTCCATCTTTTCCTTCCTTTATAGGCCCACCTGGGAAATATGGAGAGTGTAAAACTCTGCTTGGATCAACTTTCCTTGGCAGAAATATTTTTATTATCTCTCTATTTCTTAACAGCGAGCAGAAATGTGGAGGAAAACTAGTTCCACATAACAAAACCAATTTGTTTCCTCCTCATTATATTCACTGAGATTGCATTTCAGCAGTCAGGAAGATGGAAGGGAATATTAAAACCTTTAGATAACTGTTGACAATTATGTGAGTTTGGAAGTACAGCCTATAAAGGGAGGGGGTCTTTCATGCTGCATGGTTTGTGACTGTCCAAGCAGCAATAGGCAAGTAAAATTCCAGTGGCTGGATTCCCTCATCATCCAAACCCAGCAGAAACCACTGGAGCGTATTAGCTTCCACTCTTCTCAATTAAGGGCAATTAGTGCTGCTGTGCACAGGAGTGAGACAGATTGTTGTGGCACCAGAGACAAAACAGATTCTGAACAGGAAACAGAATATGGCTCTAACATCCTTAAGTGTTGTTTATGGCAAGTCATAAATGTTTTGCACTGTGTTTATCTGAAATTTATGGTGTTCTCAAGTGAAAACTGAAACTTGTCAAAAGAAAAAACAAAGTAGAGAGAGAGAGAAAGAGAATTATACCAGCAAATACAGCCAGGGATGCTTCTACCTAATCAGGTTATTACAAAATCTATCTTTTCAGATGAGAGCTGATTGCAGCTATCAAAGCTAAAACACACCTGCTCTCCCCTGCTCACTCAGTACACAATAGAAAGCCATGGAAAAGCACTTGGGGAGTGAATTCAAATAGTATCCTATTTTAAAGTGTTTTCCTTTAGCAGGGAGAACTTTAAAATCAGTAATTTTAAAGGTTGAGATGTAATTTAGATCAGGACTAGAAAAATTAAGATTCAAGAGGACAATTTTCTATCGTATATTTTAGAGGTTGCTAGATGGCAAGAGTTTTTTTTTTTTTCTTGAGCATACTCTGTTCTAAGTCCTCAGTCCTAATATTTCAGTGAAGGTCAAGAAAACTCAAGGTTCAAATGCTGGGTTTTTTCAGGTGTGTTGATAGTTTGAGGGCTGAGGACAGGATTCAGTGTTACCTGGACCTGAGACAGCACAGCGGATTGAAGAGCAGGAGCTGTCTCCCATGGCAACTGTTGGGATTTAAGGGTGTACATGCTGCTGGGGAGAAAAAAAAAGCAGCAGCTTCACAAAGGACCTGAATGCTCCATGTCAAAAGACTTGGAAGAGAGCTGATGTTGGACAAGCACAAAGAGCAGCCTGGACAGAAAGACTCTGATGCTCCAAGTCAGACTCAGAGGAAAGGAAAGTTCAGAGTTCAGGAGGTAAAATTAATATTGTGTGTTGCCGGAGCTAAAGGAATAAAAAAATTTATTTTTTTCCCAGGGCAATAATGGTGTCAGTGGGAAATGTGGGTCCCTAAAGTCACATTTAGTCTTGGGTTATGGATGGGTTTAGGTTTAGGAAAAGTGATGAAGAGGAAGCAGCTTGGGTCAGCCTATGCAATAAACTGTTAGAGTCCCTCCTCAGGCCACAGCCAGGGGAAGATTTAGATGTCAAAAAATAGTTAATTTGGTGAGAAGTCCTAGAAATAATGTCTATACCTACCTGGGGCTGATCTGCGTCACCTTAGAAAAAAAAAACAGCACCTCCCTAAAGTTTTAATTTTGAGTTTGTTTGCTGCTGGTTACTCCTGCCTGCATTTAAAAGGGTCACAAAGACAGCTGATGTCAGCTGTTCCCAGGAGACAGCAGCTTATTTGGGGGGTGAGGTAGTGCTCTGAATATTTTTATTTTTATTTTTTTTCAATATTGCCTAAAAGATGACCTCTTTAATAAATAGGCTTCTAAGGTACTGGAGCCTCAATGAAGTGATTAGGATTAAATAACTTTTAATCCCCCATTACTAAATGGGTCATAGCACTGACATGCTTAAGGGGGGTTTAAAATGACCATTAGGTGAGATATTCCTCCTACTACTGTTATTCGAAAATCCTGAATTCATTATTCAGCCCAAACTCCCAGAGACTACATAATTTATTGCACTTATATTAACATGCCTTCTAGAAGTACAGAAGTAAAGAAGAGTATACTCAGGCACAGAATATATTTCCCCTAAACCACAAATTGAACACAGAAAAGCTAATTTGAATTTCATAGAGGTGTGACTGGGAGAAACACGAGTGAAAATAATGATCTTTTGTTAATGTGTTCGCTCGCAAGCTGATCTGAAAGTTCCCAAAAAGGAGTCACAGGGCAGAGCAGAGCCTCTGTCTCATCGGTGGTTGTTTCCACCTCTTCACCTTTTATTCTACTTTAATTGAATGTAAGGAGAGCAGTGCCAACTGGAGGCAACCACAGGCTGTCATCCCTGCAATGAATGGAGAGGGAGATGAGGGAAAGCTTACAGAGAGGCTCTCCCACACGGAGGGGCTAGTATTAGAAAAGACAGTGCACAGCTTGTGTACCTGCCAAGGACAAGATGACCTGTCACAACCCTGCTGTCTCTGGGGACAAAGTTCTGTAATTATTGCTGGACCACGGTGCCTCCCTGACAGCTCACAGTTGCCAAGGCAGTTCCTGATCTGACAGCCTCGTAAGACAGGGGTGGGTTCTGCACCTGTAGCCCATCCTGCCCCTGGTGCTTTTCCCTGCTGTGGTTTTGGGGAACGTGTGATTGATCTCAGCCCATCAGCTCTGCACGTCCTCAAGGTGTGACCCGAGCACGGCACTGAGCCCTAGAAGTCACAGACGCCTTGGAAGGGATGAGTGGGTATGAATCAAACAGCTCTCCCAGTGAGGGGTTAGTTTTGGCTGGATGTGTATACTCACACAAACAAACACCCACATATCTGTGGTTTTTCAGGTGAGTCCAGCACAGCCTTGGCATTTCAAAGCCAGGGCTCTGCCTGCTGAGAAAATGCAGAGCCCAGTGTCACTGTCATTCCCCTTTGGGTCACTTTGCACAGAGTCCTAAGACCTTTACCAGGTATTTTCATCACAGACAAAAAAGCTGGATATGTTCACCTGCCTTTGTGCAGTGGTGACCCTAAAATCATCCTCATTGAGTCAAAATGAGTTGGAATAGCCAAAATCATGGCTTTTATGTCCAGAGAAAAAGTGACCATGTGAAGCTTGGCTGGAAGAATTAACTGTGATACTCAGCTGGGAAGCTGTTCAAAACATTCTAGATCCATGGATTTCTTATCCTTGCTTGATTCTATTAGATAGAGACCATGTCTCACCTAGCACCTGCTATTGTAGTCCACTTCTTTTTTCTTTTTTAAAAAATTGTCTCTAGAAGCAAAAAAAGCTGCCACAATGACAACATTTTCCTTGACACATACATTTTTTACATGTATTTGCAGTGTCACCGTGGTGTCAGTAACACAGTGCCACATTTCTTCAGCTCTCTCTAAAGGCCACTGTAAATTAGTGAGGTCAGTTAAACATCCTGACACGTCCTTTACGCCATTCTCGTTTTATTCCATAGATGGTTCAAGTCTGTTCTTCTGCTGAAGAGGGTAAAGCTCTTCTCAAGTCACCATTTCTCAGATGGAGACCTCTCCCCATCATATTCAAGAGCCCAACACCTTTGTTGGAAGGTCTCCTTCAGCATTTCTGCAAGCCCAAATTAACTGCTGCACTTTATTAGCAGCAGTGCTGCCTCAGAAGAGGAGATAAGCAGTGGCTGAGTCTTTTCTCACTTTCCAATTCTCTACAGGATCATACCATGGAGAAAGACAATTTACAAGGGATGGAGGGACAGGACAAGGGGGAATGGTGAGGTTAAGTGGGATATTTGGAAGGAATTGTTCCCTGTGAGGGTGGAGAGACCCTAGCACAGGGCTGTGAGAAGCTGCCAGAGAAGCTGTGGCCATCCCTGGAACCCTGGAAATGTTCAAGGCCAGGCTGGATGGGGTTTGGAGCAACCTGGGATAGTGGAAGACTGTAATTAGGTGATCTTTAAGGTCTCTCCTTCCCAAAGAGTTCTGGGATTCTATGATTTCCTCCCAGGAAGCTGCTGTGCCCACACTTGATAAATGGGATGCTGAAGTGATGCACCTTCATCCAATGCTCATCTAATATGCCTGGAGGGCAAAGCCAGGGTCCTGTCCTGGTTCATCCCTCATTTACACTGAAACTTGAGGGGTATGGAATGTCCAGCCTGACCGCTGGATGGATGACAGGGCTCACTCACTGTATCCTGTCAGAGCCCAGAGAGACCGTGACAACCACAGCCTGCATGAAAAGGACTGTGGACAGGATAATCACCTCGTAGGAGTCACAATGAATCCTGCTGGGTGCCCTCCAAACACTGCCTCAACCTCTTGTCCACAGCAATCAGGTGACACTCCTGGTGTGACTTTGGCCCACGTCCCAGAGCACAGTGCCAGGCCCTGGGCAGGGTTTGGTTGGTGGCAGCAGTTTGGGGATGGTCACTGTGGTGTGAGGGAGGAGGAGTAGCTCAACAGGGTTTATTCACTCCAAAGTGGGGTGGGAATATCTCCCAGAAGGCACCAGCTCCTGCCTTGAACGCAAGAGGGCACCTGATGTTGCAGGACTAAAATTAGACTTTATGAACAACTCCACCAATATTTTAGCTGACTGATCTTTTCTTACAAGCCTGTTGTGATGATGCACTGTAACTAGAGATTATTTTTTTAAAAATCCTTTTTTTCCTGAGCTGTTTATGTGACAAGTGGCTGTTGCTGTGGCACTGCCATGTTTGGTGGATGTATTAAGTGCCCCAACAAGACTCTGCAGCAACATCATCCATTTGTCTTCCAGCTGTATCTTCATGAATTTGTCTTTCAGCTTGCCAGCAGCTTGTAATGTGTTACACAGAGGTTTTCATTGAGAGCCCTGTTATATATTCCTTGAACTGCTGCTCCTGGGCACCAGCAAACAGCACTGACCATATTCATTTTACACTGTATCTGTCTCCCTCTTTTCTCTCTGCTCATCCAGTCATTCAGTTATTGCCATATACTTTGTCTCTGTTTCGTTTTGCCTTATTGACTGTGTGAATTCCTGTTTTCTTATTGATTGCCAGCATATTTGAGAAGAAATATCTTGAGCACCTTCCACCTCAGTCTTTCATTAACCACAGAGTCATTTTTTTAAATTATATTCAGAAACCTCTTTTTGTTGAACTGCTGCTTATGGAAAGGAAGCTGCCAAGGCCAGTGAGCTTTGGGGTTGAAATCCCTCCTGCCTGTCCTGGAGTTTCTCCTCCCCTACCCTGAGAGACACAGATGCTGCTGTTTCTGAGCCCCTCTCAACCCAGGCTGGTTTTCCTTCAGCCTTGAGCACTGCATTTCTCCACCTAAACTGCCACCCAAATAAACATCCTGCTCCTCATTAGTATTTGTCCATTAGCTCCTATTTTGCAGAATCTACACCCAAATCTGGTATTTCTGATGTTATCACCACAATGACATTGCCTCCCTTGCCTCTTTGCATTGGGGGAGACACAGAAGATGCAGCTTCTTCCATTCTAAGGCATGACTCAGTTCACACCCAATACCAACTAATAAGTTAATCATAAAATCACAGAATCATTAGTATTAGAAAAGACATTTGGGATCATCCAGTCCAACCTTCAACCAAACCTGAACTGTATCTCAAAGTGTCACATGCACTTGATTCTTAACCCTTCCAGGGATGGTGACTCCACCACTGCACCAGACAGCCCCTCCCCAGTGCCTGACCACTGTCTCATGACAAAATTTTCCCTGAGATCACTGATTAAAGTGCTGGTAAAAGTTAAATCAGAGCTTTTATATCTCCCTGCAACTTCAGGAGCATTGCCATGCTGTGAGACAGTGCCTCTGCCTCCCAGAGAGGATTAGTGCCTGCAAACACATCACCCTTTGGATGCTACCAGCTGCTCATGTGTTGTGATGGGCTGGTTTTCAAATCCACACAGAACTCACAGGCAACCACGGCTTACAAATGATGCAGCATCCTCATTGCTCAGAGAAGCTGGTTGGCATCACAAACCAGCCTATGACTGATGTTGAACTGGGAGATTTGAATTGCCTATAAAAGAGAGCTGAATCAGAATAAAGGAAGGCTGTTTCTGCTTGAACATTCAGTGTGTGTGTGGTGCCTTTATATCCTGTCTTCCCTGAGCCGCTGAGATCCATGAACAGTGCTTGCAACACTCATGGCAAGTCAGAAAAGCTGGAAATCTCAAATAAAGGTACACTCTACAACCAAAATCATGCAGAAGCCACCTCTGCACACAGCTTTGTCCATTTCCCAGTTAATTCTGGTCACATCCTACTGGATTGCCCTAAGACAGCTCTATGTGGAGTATTTGAAAGTTAATATTTCACTGAGGGTAAAAGACCTGAATTAACCTACCCTTTATAACAGACTTCACAATTAGAGTTTCTACCATTTTCCTGATTCCTGATATCAGGGCTGAGAGTGTGACACTGTGCTGATCCAGCTGTGCTGTCACACTGCCCATGAGTAGATGTCTTATCACCCTCACTACTCCTTTGTCTTTTCACCACAGCTTCCTCCTGAATTAGAAATAGATGTTTTTTAAGAAAAAAAAGCTAAAATTTTCTATAAGTTATTCAGTGCACAAAAGAACATACAGTGAATACATTTAAATCCACCCCAGACAGAAAAAGGTGTTGAAATCCTTGGATGGCAGAATTAGCTTCTAATTTTAGAAAAACAAAAATCATTATCTAGGCTCAAGAAACTCAGTTCCTACAGAAGTAAGGCTGATAAATTGCTTCAGAATCTCTTTTCTTATTACTTGCAGCCACAGAATTTGGAAATAAATTATATATAACACTGCAGGAAAAATGTGTTCAAGTAATGCAAAGGTACATGCATATATATATATATATATATATATACATACATAGAAATATGGATACATGCATATATATATATATATATATATATAAAAGTAGAAATATAGATATTAATAAAAATATGTTCAAATGTATGTACAGATGTAAGCAAAAAATCCGTATTTACTATAACCTAATTCCATAGTATAACAGCTCCTTTCACATCCATGGGATGACTATATTTGTGGATCTGGTCCTGTAGCTTCCACTGGGTCAGTTAATTTTTATAAGGTGAGAAATGATCTTTAAACATGAAATAAAATTAATTTAAACACACATTGCTAAGTCCACACACATTATATCTTGCTGCATCTTTGCCAACTAGAAGGAAAGAAGCCTTTTCCATCTCAAACAAACACAAATCCATAAAATAGGGTGCAGAAGCGTGGGGAATGATTCAATATTTAAACACAGGCTGAGATTTGTTGCAGGCTCTGACTTCAGGCCTCATAAATCCTGCATGATTCTGGTGGGTCTGTGCTTGGAATGTGCCTGGGACCTGCCCTCCTTTTGTTCATCTCCATTATTAGATGGTATTTTTTGCAGGCTTTGGCATGGACCAAAGTTCTAAACAAAGAAAAGAAGGCAACCAGCAGGTATCTCTGTCTCTGCTTTTTGCCTCTGTCCTACTTACCTCAGCTTGGCTTATCATGCTTTGCCTTTGTCCTCTCCAAGCTTTTCATCACCGATGCTTCCTCCAGCAAATCCAGCAGTTATTGTTCCTTCCTTGCACACCCTGTCAGGAACGTGGGACAAGTCCTTTCCCCATCACACCTTTTCCTTTTGCAGCCTGGGAGTCCTAAATAGCATGACTTGGCCTTTGAGATCTGCACTTCCTCAAAATTGGCACATATATTTGCCTGTGTTCCCCTAATAAATCTTACTGGACAACACTCATAAAAATCAAATGACAAAACAAAAGAATGCGGATGCTTAAGGTGATTATTGATTAATTCAATGGGGTATTAAACCTTCTAATGGCAATTATTAATAATTAATAATTAACTGAACAGTCTGTATTTTTCAAAAACACTCCAAAATTGACATAGAATGTTTCTGACATAGCCAGTGTCACCTAACAAGAGTCTGAGTGCCACTGTGGTTTAAAGGAAAGGATTTTTGGAGCTCTAATCTTTCAGTAGGTCAGTGGATTTTCTTGATGTGGAACTGTGGGACACAAGATGAGAAATGTTTCTGTTGCAGGAATGTTAAAGCTGGGTTTGATCAGATGTTCTGTCCACTGCCTGCCTGAGCACGATGAGAAACCTTCAACCATCCAGTCACTGCCTCAATTCTTCCATTTTCATCCTTCTGAAACAGGGACAGCAAAAGACATTTGTGTCAAAAACATCTCTAAAGAAATACAATCATACTTACCATTTTTGTTTTAGGAAATATGTTATTTGCAGAGCTTCTTCACTTTCCATACTGACCTCTCAGGAGCAGCAGCTGAATTTTAACTTTTTTATAAATAATCAGTGGGTGTTATTTCCTGAGATGAGAGTATTCCTAACCATCCTTTGGATCTCTGTGTTGAACACAGGGCTTATCTAAATAGCTGAGCTCTAAAGGAAGGGCTATGACCCAATGGTGGGCCACAGTGGTCATCCTTAAAACAGGAATTTAATATAAATGGACTTTAACCTCTGTAGGTTTCACTTAAAGTCTGAATCTATAGAATAATTTTGGGGTTTTTTTTAGAAAACTTTCCAAGGCAAGTAAGTCTGATTTTTATTTCCTCTCACGCCCTGACAACAATTCACTTTCAAGTTTCTTGGTTGTTGCTTCTCTTCTTGAGTCGGTATATAGGGAATCATGTACAATTATTGTGAAAAAACCACTCCAAACTTCTGAAAGCAAATCCTTAAATGATGCAGCAATGTAATATGGGAAATTATATATGATTCCCAGGCAGTTTTAGCTGTGAAAACATCAAAAGCCTGGAAACAAGATCAGAGAGTACTTTTACAAAACACCTTTGACACAGGATTAGAAGCAGAGCCCCTAAGTAATCTCCAGCCAAAATGGTTTGGATGTATGACAGGTCAAAAATGGATTTTCAGCAAAGGAACAAGCAAGAACTGGGAACAGTTAAATCCTGAGTCTCTCATCAGTGAGTACAACTCCTGAGTGAGGAAGAAATGCACCCACCACAATTCCATGCAGAATCCTCATATGTTGAGGGCAAAGTTGAGGAAGAGGCTTAAAGTACTTGTGGAAGGCAGTCTCTGAGAAAAAGGGCTGCTGGAAATGCTGGGGTGGTGCAATGATGAGATTTTCACAGATATTTATCAGACCCCTAAGAAAGGAACCAGAAATTACACAGAGATTAAGGCTCTGTATGCCAAGGAAGGTGGTGTAATCACCAAGATGCTCTCCTGCTTTCAGGAAGAAAAGATGGTCTAAAATACTCCCATTTCATTTGCTCCTAAGGAAAGAACTACTTGAATTTCAACCCAATTCTAGGAAAAAAAGTCCCATACAAAATAAAGTTCCCTTCTCTCCAACAATATTCAGAGAGGCAAATATTAAGCAAGTAACAGACTCTGATAAGTGCAGCAATTGAGATACAAAGGAGTGGGGAAGATATCACTGTGCTTTGGCAAAGAAACTAAGTTCTGCAAACCAAAAAGCAAATTTGAACCTGAATACACACATATATGAATAGCTGAAGGACATGGCTGAGATTTGAGAGCAAATGGAAAAAATAATTTGAAGGGAAAAAAACAAGGCACAAGAAAGACAATTGCAATAATCTCATTTAACAAATGTCCACAAAACTTTCAGCCACAGGTCACAGCAGAAATGACAGATCTATAAAACAAGCAGGCTAAACCCAGATCTGAAAGGGAGTGCATGAGGATTTCTAAAGATCAATGGAAAATGGACACAAGTGAGAGCCAAGAAAATTACACACAAGCACAGGAACATCCTCCTCTCCTCACACACCACCGTGGTCAGGTCCCCTGGATCACTTCCCTCCATATTTTCATCCCATTTTCCGAATGAAGTCATTCATTCTGAGTTCTTACCAGCAGCTGCGGGGATGAGGACAAGCCAGGAGCCACTCACTATATGCAGCCTTATAATAGTGAAAGAAATTAAAGCAGCAGAAATGATCAGTTAGCTGGGATGTCTGCAGAAGGAAGCCTTCTGCAAGAAGTTGCTCAAGTAATTATTAAATTATTATTGGGTTATTTGTTTATTCCCCCACATTAATTAGCTGTCAATGTCCATTTTATGTCTCCAGTGTTATCTGATAGCTGAGGATCTTCAATGGACAGTTCTTAGAAAGGAGGTGAATAAATAATAATAATAATAGTAGTAATAATAGCAACAACAATAACAATATTACTGTAATCTATTTGCCTTATTGTTTCTATTCTCAAATTCCCTGTGAAGTGAAAGCTCTTTCAGCTTGAGGATGCTTCTAAGATATCAAACACGCCTGGTTTGAAATTTCTCACACCATCAGTTTGAAAAACAGTTTCACTGTGCAGCAGATTCTATACCATTCTTGAGGATGAGGAATTTGTTTCCATGACTACTTGGATGCAGCCTGGAAGATTTTCCTACACCTAGAGGAAATTTCTAGAGATCCTTGATTCTGCTGGAAGACACGACAGTACTGGATCCTTGGAAAGAGGCAAAACAGGGTGCAGGCAGCATAGGACATCCTTGGAGGGCATTGAGATAAGATCCTTATCCAGGTGAGTGACACCCATTGCTCACTAATATTGGACAGGTCAAGATTGGTGGTGGCTTGGGCTCCAGTCAAATTCATGACCTCAGGGAATATAGGACAGGGAAAATATTTTAGTAAAACCCCTAAAACTTAGGAAAGTGAATATTCAGTTGTTTAAGGAAATTTTTTTTTTCTAGAACAAACCACACAAAACTGGTGACAGGGCAGCAGATCAGCCACTGTCACAGTTCAATAGCAGAGAGCACACCAAAATGTGAGAGGATTTTTGGGTGGTGAGCCAAACTGGTGAATTTTAAGCAGAAATTTAAATACAATTCTTTAGGTAGCCTAGAAAGCAAATAAACAGTAGTAAGAAGTCCTCATCATGATATCCAAAGTGTACCCATCATTCTGAGGAAAGAGCCTAGTGGGGATCAAATCTGCAGGTGAACCAAACAGGAGGTTGGGAAGGTTGGGTTTTTACCTAGACATGAAATCAGTACAGAATCCATGTGCTAAACCTGTTATTTAAATTGTCAAGATTCACAACTTGGTTGCATTTGAAATACCACCATTCTGATATCAGAATAAAGTAGAAACTGCCTTATCAGAGGTTTGCAGTGACACAGAACATATGGGAGCCTCCAGTGTCCTGTACTCAGGGAAAGCTCTGACATTTGTTCAAAGGGATGGGAGCAACACTTGAATAAAGCAGTGCAGTTTGCATCTGCTGGAATGGATTTTTCAGGGGAAGAAATAAGAACACTCCATGCCCTGATTCAAAGCAGCTTTTAAAAAGCATGCTGGGAAGAAACAAAACAAAACAAAACAAAACAAAACAAAAAAGGTTATTTTACAGCTTCTTTTAAATTAATGCCCAGGATAGCAACCAGCAATTCAAGGTACAGAGGTAGTTTTCTGAAATAAAAGTGTGAGGATTCATTTTATCAGGGAAGAAATTGAAAAATGCAGTGTATACATTGTTCAATTTAAAATACATTTGTGGAGTGGAAATTCCTGAACTGGCATGGCAGTGTTCCTGAAATGTCACATTATTCTGGGGTTAGTCATCACATATAGAAGAGTTTGGTAATTATTTTTCATAGGTTTGGTGTCATGCTGGCCCTTATCAGTTCATTAGACTCTTTCACATCAGATCATCGTCATAGTTAAGTCATTTAAGATAGTAAATTGAAAATATGTTATGCATAAAATGTCAATCTACTGCCATGCTCATTTACAATCATTAAAGATGTGCATATCTCCATACAGATTTGTGTATTTGTATAGCAGTAGTAGATTGCAGAAGATTTTATAAAGCATAATGATCAGTGTCTTTATTTTATCAATGGATAAATAGCTAAAGGCAAATTATTTAACAGCAATATTCATACAAGATTCATTATCATCCAGTCTAGGAGAAAATGCATTTCAAATTAAACCATAGTTCTTCTCTCCAGCCTGCTCACCTAATCCTCTCCTGACTGGAGTGTTGTCCATGCACATTTATATATTTGAGTTTTTTTTCTTCTTCTGTCTTCATTTCCCTCTGGCACATCCAAGGCATCTCCAGAAACAGCCAGATAGTGAAACTGATGTCGTCCAATTAAAATATTGGTTGTGGTGTTCTCCAAAATAGTTTCATTACTACAAATACCTGTTGGAAAGTCCAGAGGAGGCACCAGGATGAGCAGAGGGATGGAGCAGCTCTGCTGGGAGGGAAGGCTGGGAGAGCTGGGATCGTTCAGCCTGGAGAGGAGAAGCTTTGGGGTGAGCTCAGTGTGGCCTTGCAGGGCCTGAAGGGGCCAAGAGAAGACATGGAAAGAGACTGCTTACAGGGGATGGAGAGACAGGACACAGGGAATGGCTTCCCACTGCCAGAGGACAGGCTTGGATGGGATATTGGGAAGGAATTCCTCCCACCAGCAACAGAGACAGCTCCTTTACTAATAGGTGAGGCTGAAAGTATTTCAACAAGAGATCTTTAGGAAGCACTTTAAAGATTTGGGGGCTACAAGATGATGCTGTGCAGCATTGTTGTGGACGAGTGTTTGGAATTGCTTAAAAAATCACTGGCAAGAGTGTGAGCAAAAGGCAGATTTAATATTAAGTGAAAGTGGAAGTTTGTTGGCAAGATTGTCTCTACCACTTACAGAACAGTAAAGGCACAACAAGGAAAAACAAGCAACAAAAAACCCAAATTAAACCCAAGCAATCAAAACAGAAATTAACTGAGAACTTTGTGTGTGTGTGTCTGTGTGACAACAACCATGAAAGCAAGGAGAAAAAGGAACACAGCCCAAAATTTAACAGCACTCAAACTTAATAATACTTTACCTTAACCTAAACCTAACAATTTAACCAAGAAATAACATTTAGCTTGTACTTCACTTAATTTATAGCTTAATCTTAACAATTTAACAGCATTTAACTTAACAGCATTTAACCTAATTTATAATTTTGAAGTTATATTTAGCAACTTAGCAAAAGAACAACACTTAGCAACATTTAAGTAAATTTATAATTTAACCTTCCTTACAGGCCTAAATTACTTCGCTATCCAAGGTACTTAAACATCTAAGAAAGCAGCATTTCTCCCAGATTTGCCATAGCACATCACACATGCACGCACACAGAAACGGAGTCAGTGCAAGCAGGGCACCTATGAAGAATTCCCCTCAGAGGTCAGGGAAATGCTCACTTTGGATGCCTTTGCATCTCCTGATGGGGAAGGGTCAGGTCTTGAGGAGTGAGGGTGTCAGCCCAGGACTTGTCACTGCTCAGGGATGCTCCAAGGGCAGCAAACATGAGAGGTCTCTGGCTCTGAGAGGTGCCAAACAAAAACACTACAGCAAGAGCAGAAAAGTTTTAAAAAGTTCAAGAATCCCGTTGCAGAAATTACCCAAATTTTTTCTCTACTTTCTCTTGTCTGGGAGAGGAAGCGTTTCTAATTCCCATTTTCCACCAAAATTTTAGAGAATGAAGAGATAAAATAAAAAAGCATGTTCAGAACCACTTTTTTTTCCCCCAAAGCAACTTCTCTCGAAATGCTCTAGGAACTCCCTCAAACTAAAACAAATCTCATTTTTGCAATAGTAAAAAAGTATTTGATTTCCCAAGTCTCAAAGTATTGGCTTGGATGCAATTGAAAGGAAATTTTTGAGCACTCCAAGAAGTCTGGTGCCACAGCCCATCTTTGCATCACTGCTGAATCAATACCAGTGGATTTTAAAACCTGGGCTAAATAAATGGGAAAATCTTTTTTCCTAGAAACTTCATTTGACATTGGCATGCAGAGCTCTCAATCGTCTCCAGATCCATATGAAAGCATCTCAGCTGAACTCTGACAGAAATGCCTTTTTTATGGGCAGATGTTAATCCATAGGAAAGTAAATGCAGGAAAGGTTGAGTTGCCCTCGGGAATGATTGACTGTCATGACTGGGAAAGGTGTCCCAAGCCTGCAGATCTTTAATGGACATCACTTTAATTATTGATCTGGGAGTGTCAGCCCTGCAGCCATACGGTGCCTGCTCCCAGCTGGAAGTTAAACAGAAATGTTCCCAGAATTATCTCATGGAATTAGATGAGACACATAAGGGAGAAATGTAGGAGGGATCAATAAATGTGGAGACAGAAGCCAAAATTTCAACTCTAAACTCAGTACATTTTTCCTCATGTTCTCTTGAATGATACTGAGGATGCAAACCCATTTTTTTACCTGATCTGGTTAAAATCCTCTGTGGAAATGTTCCCTAAATATCAGATGAAAAGAATACACTGAAGCAGACTCCAGTGCTCAGAGTGTTAATACCATTCCCTTCCTCCTTCTATTGATAAAATTTGCTAAAAAATTTGCTGTGAAACAAAAAATTTAAATCTTCAAGGACTGATAACGACATTGACCCCAAACCCCTAACTAAATAAGGAATAAATCCAGGTATCCCTGTCTGAGGGATATGGTAGCTATTTCTTGTCTTGTGAATCTGCAGCTTTTCAGAACAAAACCACTGAGCTGATCAAGTAGGGAGTTCCATTTTAATATTTCCTTCTTGTTTTTGTTGTATTTTTTTTTCTCTGCCTGTGCCAGGTATAAAAACAGGCAGCTGTGCAAGAGTCTTTCCTCAAAATATGGCAGCTCAAGCAATAGAAATCCAAAGATGCAGCAGATCCATCAGCAGAAGATTTAGAACTGGAATTAGAGCTACTTGAATGGATCTACTCTTCAGATAAATATGACAAATGTCAATTATAAACTTAGTTTACTAAAACGGAGTTTATTTTGAAATTGGTTTGGTTTTTTTAAATTGGGGATCTGATTTCCAGATGCCACTTACAAAGAACTTTTTAAAATTAGTTCCCCTTTTTATTTTTAATTGCAAATACTGTAAGTGCATTTTAGGAAGGATGGATGAAATTCCATTTGTCACCCTCAAATAGTGGGATCTGAACACTCAAAACTTCACAGGTAAAATTCCAGCTGATTGTTCATCTGGACTGGAGTGAAATCAAGGATTTTCCAGATTTAAACTGGTTTAGAGGGAGACTCAGGAAAAGCAATGCTGTAAAAAGCATGGGGGTTGTGCTGTTAGAAATATGATCCAGAAATTAGATCATATAAGCCAAAAGGAAAACATATTTTCCATTGCTTCTCCCACTCCTCAAATTTCCAGTAAAGTGTCTATTAAGACAGTTTTTTATGACCTTTTTATGCAGCTTTGGTAACATTTTCTGCACTTAACTTCATCACATCCCCTAATTTTACTGCAGCAACATGAAAGTGTAATGATCTTGTTGCCATAAAGCAAAGTATTGTCATAAAGGCAACTTTTCGCAATCTGAAAATGTTTAAGGAGGGCAAGCAAACCAAAAGAAACTTTCCTTGGCACTCAGAGGCAAAGCACAAATGTTAAACCCACAAGAAATGCCGACAGTTTACACGGGAATAACAAAAAAATGGTGGAAAAATCAAAATGCTTAATTTTATTTTTCCCCTTTTCTTTACTGCCTCCTTCCCCATTTTTCTAGAGATTCAGGATACCTCTGTTGCCATAATAATAAGTTATAATTCACAATTTAGCCTCAAAATTCACATTTCTCTTTCCAACAGTGACATGTATTTCTCAGTAAATATAAAATAAAACCCTAGGAGGAAAATCTAAAGGTATTGAATATTTGGAGTGTGAAGCAGATTTGAAAAAAAAACCAAAGCCAAACCAAACCAAACAAACAAAAACAAACAAACAAACAAAACCCAAACCAAACCAAAACAAAAAAAAACCCCAACAGCCTTCTCAGCATTGTCATCATGAAAATAATACAAAAAAAGACTGTTCTGCTGGGCAATTCCACTTGCAACTGAGAGAAACTGCTGTTAATGTGAAAGAAAGAACATTTCTTCCTACTGTGGCACCATACAAAGCATAATAAAGATATAGGAGAAACTACAGTACATTCAGAGTTTGGGTTTTTTCTATTTTTTAAGGAAGAAAAATTAAGTAGGTAGATGTTAAGAGAAAACATAAAGGACCCAGAATATATCCCAATTTAACTCCACCTTGCACTGTTTCAGAGACTAAATAATAGAATAGAATTCAAACAATCTCATTATTGAGGCGTGTAGAGGCAATTTTTGGATTCACTTGGATCAGGATTCCAGCCTGGATGGACAGGAAATTCCCTGTCCTGTCCCCCCCTGTTCTGCTGGGCAAAGTGTGGATGGAGTGGGGGCACAGTGGAGGGCAGGAAGTCTGCACCTGAGAGAGAACCGAGAGGGAAAATCTGCATCTCAAAGAGAGCTAACGGGAGCTGATTCCCACCTGGAGCACACAAGGAGCCAGAACTTAACTCCCTCTAACGACTTCAAAGGTGCCCCTGCAGAGGAGGGATTTGTCCCCTGGAAATTTGTGCATTACTGATTTGTGGTGTTAAATTTTAGCAATCTGTTACTGGTGCATCACCTACCAGTTTGTTGTGCCTGATTCTCAGAGCTCATTGCTCGTTTTCCCATGGATTTGTTGCACAACTCCCCGTGCAGCTGATGTGGAAGAAATACACCCCACATGCAAAGACTGGAAGGGTTTCTTTGGTCCTGTTCTGCAGATTTTTCTTCATTGCCATCAGAGAAACAAAACCAAACTGCATTAAATCTGCCTCGTGTTGTGGGGTTTTGGAGATAAGAGCTGCAAAGAGAAGTGTTGGAGGTTCTTAACCAAGAAGGTGAAAAATCCCTTCTTCCTGTCCTGCCCTTTCCCTGCTGTGATTTTTCAGGCTGGACAGGACTAGGGGTGCTTTGCATTTCCTTCCTTCCATCAGGAAATGTCTTTTACATTTATTTTTTACAAATTACAACGCAGCTCCTTAGGGTTGGGGGAACTCCTTCCTTTCTCCTGCTGGATGATCTTTTGCTGATATTCTGAAAGGAAGGACACGCCTCTTCCAAGGCTCTGTGTCACACTGCAGCACATTGTGAGATTTCACTAAATTAATTAGCTTAGTTAAATAGCTTATTGACTTAATGGCTGATGTTATTTTTGATGCTTTTTATATATATTTCCAATTTTTTTTCTGAATTTCTCCAGATCCCCAAAATCACAGAATCATGGAATAGTTTGGAATGTGGTGTCAGAGGGTGGGGAGGCCCTGGCACAGGGTGCCCAGAGAAGCTGTGGCTGCCCCTGGATCCCTGGCAGTGCCCAAGGCCAGGTCGGATGGGACTTGGAACACCCTGGGACAGTGGGAGGTGTCCCTGCCCATGGCAGGGGGTGGGATGGATTGACCTTCAAAGTCCCTTCCAACCCAAATCATCCCGTGATACTCTTTTATTCTAATATTCTGCTAAAAAGCTCAGCATTGTATCTGATTTCCAGTCACAGCTAGAAAATGTGGAGACACCTTCAGAGGTGCCTCCACTAAGGGCTCTCCTGATTCTCTCCCGAGTTCAGTCTCCAAACGCGTGCTCAGAGCCCTGAATTTCATGTCAGAGACATTTATCTCAGGGCAAAGAGCAAATGTAGAAGCTTTAAGTTACATTTTCCCTTTCCCAAGCACACCAAAGGAGCTGTGGGTGAGGGCTTCAGACACAGATAAGGATCTTAATTACCAAGGAAGTCTCTAACTGGCCAGGAAACACAAACAGTTTCCTATTGTCTGGCAACAGGACCATTTGCCAGGAAGGAATTTCACCTCCTTTCAGGCTCAAATGTCATTAATTGGTGCACTTGAGATGGGCATAGATATCCCGAGGATAATTACTGCTGTTATCCTCAGTGGGAGCCTCTGGAAATGCAGCAGTGTTCCCCACCTGGCCTTTCTGAACTGCAGATCCCGCTGGGATAGAGATCATAGCCTGACTGGCTCACAAAACCGCCTTCTATCCCGACTTTAAAAATGGGGATTTGTTCCAAAAGAATCACTGAATCCAGGAATTGTCAGATTATTATTTTTGGGCAAAGTCCAGCTGTATTAATTTCCACTACTCAGACAAAGACTGTTAGAATGACTGAAATGATAATATCCACACCTTTTAAAACATCATTATTCTTAGTAATAAGAGAAATAATAATAAAATTTTATGCTGATAGATGTCCAAGCAGTTTTTTGGCTAAATGCTTTCTCTTTTTGAACATTTCTAGGGATGGTGACTCCACCATTGACCCAAACAGCCTGTTCCAATTCCTAACCACCCTTTCCATGAAGAAATTCTCCCGAATATCCAACCTAAACCTCCACTGGCACAGCTTGAGGCAGTTTCCTTTCATCTCATCACTTGCTCCCTGGGAGAAGAGACCAGCCCCCACTTCAAAGCCACCTCACCCATCCAACTTCCTGCAATCTCCAATTATTAAATTCTTCCAAAAGACATCTGAAGACATTAAGATACATAAAAGTAGTGATTGTCTGGGGAGTTCTTGCCAAACATTCCCTTACTGTGTATGTCAAGAAACAATTCCTTCATTCCACCTTGCAGGAAAGCAGATTTTCCACACATTTGAATGTCTATGACCCAGCACTATTATTTGCAATTAAAGGTCCCAAATGAAATACACGTAATCACATATTCACCACTTAACACAAACCAGCAATTAATACTGATTTTCTGCACTTAATTGTCCATTCCCACCACATCATGCATTTAGTTGTAAACTCTTTGAAGTGCACTGAATTCTCTTAGGAGCTTTACTGCAATTCAATTTTAATTTGCCTTTTTATGTAGCATCTTTGATACAATGGATCTTGGAATTGTGTGATAGGAAGGTAAAAGTAATGAGAATACTTTCCAGAGATGCACGTTTGGAGGAGTGAGGCAAAATGATGTATGGACATGAGTGAGAGGTAAAAAAGAAAATGAATGTCTATTTTAAACCAGAAAAAAAGCAGCATTCAGCTACTACTCCATTGGCTTTCATCCTGCCTTCATTAAAAGACTTTGGAAAGGTGTCTTGTAAAGCAGTAACACTCAGAAATGTTTGTAATGCTCAGAAAAGGGAAGACACTTCATATTTCATACAGCTAATTATTTTTTCCTTGTTTCACACTCCTTGCAGGAGTCAGCAGGGAAGGAATTGCTCCCTTTGCATTGTTCAGGCAAGGACAGCAGAAGACATTCCTTGGATGGGCTACAAACTACAGGGCTTTGTGCCTAGGCTGGAGCTGCAATTATCTGTGTCCATGGAATAATAGTGATCCTTGTTAAATCAGCCCAGGTCATGGAGCTGTGTCAGGAGTCCAGCAGGTTCCATGTTTCGAGCAGGAATGAGGCCTTTGAGACCCACTGGCAGAAACTCCAGCAAGGAACAAGATGCAGGAAATGCAGAGAAAGGATCACAGCAAATGCTGCTTCTCCTTCCTGGGCATCTCAGAAAGCACAAGAGAGGAAATCCAGGGAAGTGAACAAGTTGTTCAAGGGAAACACAGCTTGTTTATGAACAAATCCAGGGGGTGAAAATAACCCTTGTGATTTAAAAGTTTCCTAAGCATGTGACTCTACTTGGTTTCTGTGGGATTAGAAACCAAGAGGATACTCAGGATGCCAAAAAACTGGAAAAAAACCTTTCCTTTCTCCACTCTGACAAGTATAGATTTTTTTAATTTTTTTTTTTTTTTTCTGGGGAATTGATCAGCTTCCCCCCTGGCTGATCCATTGCTGCTGAAGATAAAGCCCCTTTGCCTGCAACCACCACCACCACTGAGATCCTTCCCAAAAGCCACCTGTCCAATAAGGAGCTGTTTTTTCCAATACCTTACATCAGGATTATAAAGCTCTGGTTCATTTTGGCTCCCCCACTGCTTGGGAATTCCCAATGACTGCAATTCCAGCAGAATTTTGCTGGGAGTTGGTCCCTGGGAATACACAGTATCTGATTCCCTGTTTCACCATCTCTGTTGATGGAGAGAGTGACACTTCCTGAGGCAGAGCCACTAATCCCATTACTCCCATCTCTAATCCCATTAACCCTCAGGCATTCTGGGTGGTTTAGAATCCTGTTTTTTGTTTTGGGGGGGTTATTTTTAAAAATATATTATGAGTTCCTTCAACATTACTGGTTTGACTACTGTTACTGTTCTGAGCTGGGTTTCTTAGCAGCTTTGTGACCTTGGCTCTAGAGTGACTATAAATATAGATCAAAAATTATCCTGTTTTTCTGAATGAATCCTTAAAAATGGGCTTCACTCATCTCATTGCTCTTACTTTCTTTAATTAGTGACTTTAATTCAGCTAAACAATATGTTTTTAATTGCCACAGCCCCACGCAATCTCAGCCATGAAGATCTTCCCCATTAATTCAGCTCTGAGGGCTGCACGAAGCAGCACTTTGATCTCATTAGCATAGAAAATAAATCAGAGAGCACAGCTACTGCCAGTTATTTTCTGTTATGCCTGAGAAACTCGTCACAAGATTAATGATTATTGGTTAGTTTCTCTGCCCCCTTTAGCCCTTTGGCACAGTCCTGCTTTGTGCACCACAGAGGCCTGAAAAGAGTCCTTGCATGAGGAAAACCAAGAAGAAGAACAACAGAATAAACTCAACTTGACCAAGCTGGACTCGCTCAGAGAGAAACAATGATGAAATTAACACGGAACTTGCTCTAGCAGAGAATTTTGATGCTTCAAACCATTCTTGGTAGAAATGCTGCCCACCAATCCCTGGTTTTTTTCCAGCTGATGGTAGATCTTGATGATGCTGATGACAAAGTTTTGGCGACATCACTTTGAGGCTGAGGTTTCTCTGATGAAATGAAGAATGCCCCACAGTAATATTTGTTCACAAAGCCAAATATGCCTTGCTTGAATACTCAAATTAAACAGCATCAACAAACCAACCAAACAAACTGACAAGAGTTCTTCCATCCCTAGAACTGAAGTACTATTTTTCTACACCAGTGACCAATATTAGGGAAATGTTGAATTGCTGAATTGTTCATGGCTTGCTTTGGGCTGCTGATTTCTTGTGAGGCAGCAGGGGAAAGCACATCAATACCCAGCTAATCTGAGTTTCTGCAGGCAGTTTTCTTCTTCTACATAATATTCATTTCCATAGACTCATTAAATTGTTTTGGTGGGAAGAGGCCTTAAAGATCACTTTCTTCCACACCCCACCATGAGCAGGGACATTTTCCATTTTCCCAGGTCGAACAATCCCAGCTCTCCTAGCCTTTCCTCACGGCAGAGCTGCTCCATCTCCCTGATCATCCTGGTGCCTCCTCTGGACTGGTATCAGAAGTGGGACTTTCTCTTGATAATATATCCAGCATACTAACAAAAAAAGAAACAAACAACTAAAAAAAATCAAAACCAAAAGGATTCCAAATGAACAAGAAAATCCCCAACAACAACTACAAAACCACAAACCACCCTTAAAATCCACCATAGCTAGATAAGGAGCAACTTGTAATCAGATTTTTTTCCTGGGTTGAATTTTTTCTGTATTACTGCAGAATGTGAAAAGTTTCCAGTTTGTTTAAGGTGAATACTAAAGATAGCTAGGAAACCACACTATCAGAATGACATCATAGATGATATTAACCCATAAAGCAAGTTAATTTCTTCCCTTTATTTTTAATTCCACCAAGCCATGAGCTATCCACTGCTCAGTACAAGATGAATGAATCCCACTCCAAGTGCTTTTCACTTGTCAAAGTCTACCCCAAGCCTTAAATTTTCCAGAATCTAATGTCAAAACACTTTTTCTTCTGGGTAAATCACTGGGAGCTGAGTCTGTCAAAGGAGAGGATTCACTAAGAGTGACATTCATGACAGAGTTTGGGAGGATTTCAATCTGTGCTGTGGTTTGAGTAGATTATGCTGCTCACCCATCAGTTCGGGCCACAGGAATGGATCCAGCCCTGTACGAACCCAGTGTGATCATTTTCTAATTAGCACATCAGGCAGCTTTTTGCATTAATCACCTTTGTTTAGCAGACTCAGGCTTGCTGTGTTGGGTCCCTGCACACACAGGACCACAGAGAGTTTTTTTTTTTTATGGGCTTGGATTAAATTTAACGACTTCACTCTTGTTAATCCAAAAAAGAAATTTCTGTTCCTCCTCCACCCTGACAAAGAGACATGGCAGGAAGGAGGACAGGCTGGAGATATCTTTATCACAGATACCAACATGAGGGTTTGACACTTGGCAGATGACAGCAAATATTTTAAACCAAAGAAACTTTTTAGATCCTTCCACATCCTTGCTCTCTGCATTTCAGCCCAGAGAAGACAAGGCTCTGGAAAGACCTTAAGCACCTTCCAGTGCCTAAAGGGGCTCCAAGAGAGCTGGAGAGGGACTTGGGACAATGGCCTGGAGTCACAGGACAAGAGGCTTCACACTGATAAAGGGCATGGTTAATTGGAGTATTGGGCAGGAATTGTTCCCTGGGAGGGTGGGCAGGCCCTGGCACAGGGTGCCCAGAGAAGCTGTGGCTGCCCCTGGATCCCTGGCACTGCCCAAGGCCAGGTTGGACACTGGGGCTTGGAGCAGCCTGGGACAGTGGGAGGTGTCCCTGCCCACGGCAGGGGTGGAACTGGATGGGCTTTAAGGTCTCTCCCAAGGCAAACTATCCTGGGGTTCTGTGAGAGTCAAAATGCAAGGCTGAGCTCTCTGCTGTCGGGATAGTTGGGATAGAGACGGGACCACTCGGGCAAGGTTTAAAGTTTGATTTATTGTTGCAGTTTCATGAAGGTGTGGGAAGGTCTTCACAGAGGAAGTCAGAGGTCAGCCATTTGCAGAGTGGTCACAAGATTACGGGTTACAAGGTCTTTTAAAGGTTATTAGGCCAATAAACTAATGCCACACACACATTGTTTTAATTTCTACACCAACAGTTAATTAAACCTGTATTACATGTCTGTCACACTGCAGACTTTTTCATCCAATCATGTAATGACATGCAATTCTATATTACTACATTTTAAACTCAGAGCCTACAGGCACAAGGTTTTGAGAACTTTCTGTGCCTGGGATTCCAACACTCTGCCTTCCCTATTGCTCCTGCTTTTTGTATTCCTTATCTGTTCTGGCCATAGGCTTTCCAAATGGGAAATATGAAGCTAATAAGGAAGGGGAAGGTGATTTAAAATCCTCTTCCGTTTTACAGATGTGCCCACGTAGTACAGCCACATTCTAATGGTTGCATTTTGTCTTATAGGTAAATGCTATAGAAGTGACATAAATATGACAAAGGGATTGCTGGTTTGTGGTGCATTGATTCCATTAATTTGACCACAGGGCTCTGGAGAGGGAATTGCACTGCCTACTCATCAATATTTTGCTCTTTTTTTGCTGAAGCCTAGAATCAGACAAGGCCCTTAAAGACCTGTAATAAATGCAGCTCTGGCCTCTGGAGACTCATTCCTGCCTAGGAGTTTGAAAAGAACTATCTTCAACTGAATTAAAAATTTCTCCAAATACATCACGACATTCCAAAATATTGAGCTAGTTTAGATATGCTTCTGGATTTACATGGCCCTGAATAGCTCTTTCTGTCTAGAGGGTTTTCTAAGTTTATTGCAGGCTAATCATGTCAGCCTCAGAGTTGTTAAAGTATTACAAGTATTTCTTTATATAAAAAAGGGAACACATGGGTCTGACTGAACACCCTATTGACATTTTTGCTGTGGGAAAATGGATCCATCAGCTCCAGGTGGAACTGGCTTGCAGGGATGTGGTGTTGCCACAGGTCCAGCTCTATCAGCATAAAGCAGACACAGGTGAGACACAGCAGCAGCCTGAGAGCAGCCCCCAGAAATTGGGATCTGTTGTCCCTGTCTGTGTTGTCATCCTTGCAATCAAATTACTTCAAAAAAGGAGTGAAAACTGGGAAAATAATTCCGCCACTCTTCCACAAACCCAGGGCTTGTGCTTTTTAGGATGCAGTGAAGGAGCAGATGAACTCCATGTGAGGCACTGGAAGTGCTGCAGTTCACACAAGAAAATATTGGTTGAGCTCAGGGGCCCAAATTCTCTTTTATTTGGATTTTCTAGGACAGTCTTCCAAGTGAGAGGGTCAACCGCCAGGACCTACAAAGTACAATCTTATCCACATGCAGCCTCCTCTGGCTTTTACCCTAGTCACACTCAGTATAAGAAGGACCTGTCAGGAGGAAAATTAAATTTTAAAATAAATCCTTGAGTATGACGCTGCTGCAAGCAGAATTTTGGACACCATTTCTTTCAGAGGGTGGTGCTGTTTGGTTAAAAGTGATGCTTCCAGCGATCCAGGTGGAGCTCACCACAAACTAGTGCCACCTATCCCCCGCTCCCAGCCATGAAACATTGTCTCCAAAGGCTTAGGATGTATTGTAGCACAGAGATTTCCATGGTGCACATCTGAAAGCTGAAATCCAGGTGCTTTGAGGTCATTTGGGGGCTGCAGGAACCCAATCTCCACTCGAGTGCTGAGGCCACACAAGGGCCAACACGCCTGCCAAAGGTGATTTATGGAGGGGGCGTGGGGACAGGGAAACCAGTTAAAAGCAGTTTGGACAGCTTTTCTCTGTGGAAATGTCCTTACCCCATTCTCACCACAGCTTTTCCAGTGCTGCCAGCGATGAGGTGGGAAACTCATGTTCAGTTCTCTGCTGGCTGCTCCCTGGGGAAGGAAGCCCAGCTACTCATTACGTTCATGTTCTGTTTTTCACACAGTAATGCTTAGTTGTTAAGAGAAATTCTGTGTTTATTATCAATAAATTGTAGTAAGAATAGGAGATTTATATCTATATATGCATATATGGAACACTTTCAGATACTGAAATAATAAAAGTTACTTCTGGATACCACTTGGTGTCAGACACAGCAACTCATTCTTGAGCCCACTTGAAGTCGTGAAAAACCATTTTGCTGATTCACTGAATCCCTGTCTGTGAGTTCTTGGTCACCTTTGAAGCAAACAGCCTGGGATAAAGCTGGAGGTGATGCATGATTTTGGGAAGCACAAGCTCTCATCACAGCAGTGCCTGGGTTCATCACAACACATCACTTCTGGCACACAGGAATTTAGGGGGCAAGAAAAAGTGTTCCACACATCTGGATCAGTCTGGCTGACACAGCTTTAAACTAAAAGGATCACCATGTGAAAGGAATGACATAAATTTGGAGCTGTAAGGTTCCACAACCATTTAAACCATGAAACAAAATAAACAATCATTAAATCAATAAGGGCAATATTAATGAATTTTCTTCTGTGGCCTTCAATGTCTGATTGCACAGAAGCAACAATGAATTTTATGCAGTGAGGGGCAATCAGAAATTTCTGGAATTCCTGGTGTGATACTCCTAGTGATAAAGACAGGCTACACTACCCCTGTACTTGCTTTCCTATTATTAAATCAGTATTTATCAACATTACTTGGATAAAAAATATTACACTGCATATATATGACCTGAACCCAATAAATACATATAAAATATGTACATATAATATATGTGCCCTGTTATGGGTCTAAGGACCACAATCTGAAAACCAGTGGCCTGAAATATAAATATGCAAAGGCTGATATTGTCTTTAGATTTAGGCTTCCAGCTCACACCGTTATTTATTAGCAATTGCACAAATCATAATTAGGCCTTTTTTTAAAAGCCCACACTGGAGGTTTCATTGCTATTTCTTTACAGCAGCCCTTTATAAATCATTCATCTGGAGTTTTCTCTCCCGTGTGCTGTGCAAACATTCCTGTAAAATCCTCTTAATGGAGTCTATGAATCAATGCACAGCAAAGTGTCACAGGTGGAATCGATGGCTCCAGAAGCAAGAGCACCTTTTTAGAGGCAGGTGTCGAAAACCCTGACTGAATTAGAAACTTTGATCTATGGCAGGCACTGAAATTTATGCTCCAAAGAGATAGTTTGAAAGTCCTCCCTTTTTTCAGTTACGGATATAAATTCCTGTCAACAGCTAAAAGGAGAAATGAAAATTTCTTTATTCAAGAAATAAGACTGAAAAGATATACAATAATAAAATGATACTGATCCTCAAGTGCATGAAAGGTAACAGAAAAAAAATAAAGGAATTCACAGTGCTCTGGGGCTTAAAATAAAGGAAGAGATTCAGAGGGTGGATCTTGGGAACACTTTTTGATAGTGAAGGCTGGAACTCTAACCCAAAATTCAGTTATTAAATAGAAGTGCCATCTTAAGTAATTCCAGTATTGTAAGGTCCAGCCCCACTAGGAAGGACAAGGATTCAGTGACATAAAAGGGGCATCACTTGGTTCTTCCTGGTCCTCAGAGATGCTGCTCCCATCCCAACCCCAGAAGAAAGCAGCCCCCAAAACCTCACTTTGGCTATTTCTTTCCTAAATTCCTCCTTATCCCCAATAACTTCAGTTTGCAACATATATGCCCTACTTTGTGCTGCTCTTCCTACTTTCTTCACTAATTTTATCATTTTGGTTTTTCAATTATTGACAAAATATGGATTGGGGAAATATTCCATCACTTGTTTTGCCAAGAGTTCATCCTCACCTGCTTTTTCAGACAATGAAACATTATATATGGAAAAATGATTTTTGAAGTGTAAAGGTACAAAACCTGGACTGTATTTTTTTCAGTTATTTTTACCAAATCAAAAATTCTAAGGTAAATCAGCATAATTTCACAGGCTTCCTAGGAAGGTTTATCATGACATAGTCCTAAATAAAACCCTACAATTAATCTGTTTGCTGCTTTATTTATTTATTTATTTATTTTAAATGAAAAAATACCTTTTGAAGTCTTGATCACACTAAACAGTCCATTATTTCCGCCAGGACACTTGTTTGGGTCAAGGAAGTCCTGGAAATAAATAAGTTTAGACGTGAAGGGGGGAAAAAAATCAGAGAAAACCTGAAAAGTGCCTGTATTTGTACTTCAGCTTTTAAGGAAAAAAACATGGTATTGTCTCTTTACTCTTTTTTACTCATTAATTAAAGCTGACACTTCCAAAAGCAGTGTTAAATATAACTGGGATTTAATAATTCATCTGCTCTGCTCATCTATTTTAAATTAAGGTGACCAGACAGCAAAGCAGCTGCTGCCTCTAAAGGATAATGGAGTTTAAGTCCACGTATCCCATGCAAAACATCATCTTTGTCCAGGAAAGGTTAGAAACCCTTAACCCTCAAAATAATGCATTTGGATCAAACAACTGCAAATCCTTCCAGCAGCCTTTTCAACATGTTTGAAGAGGGGTGGGGAGAGGAAAGGTTTTGAGGTTTCCTTTCAGGGGTTTTGGTTATTTTTGATTGTTTGATCACCTGTGAAGCAAATCCACACGAAACTGGAATTGTTTTCCAGAGTGATAACACTACACTAGAGGAAAAGTCTGGTGGGGAGAGGCTGAGGGAGCTGGGAAAGGGGCTCAGCCTGGAGAAAAGGAGGCTCAGGGGGGACCTTGTGGCTCTGCACAACTCCCTGACAGGAGGGGCAGTGAGGGGGGGTCGGGCTCTGCTCCCAGGGAACAGGGACAGGAGGAGAGGGAACGGCCTCAGGCTGGGCCAGGGGAGGCTCAGCTGGGATATTGGGAAAAATCCTTTACTGAAAGGGCTATCAAGCACTGCAGAGGCAGCCCAGGGCAGGGGTGGAGTCCCCATCTCCAGAATATTCGAATAAGTGGCACCTGGGGACAAGGGTTAGTGCTCAACACGGTGGTGGTGTTGGGCTGGTGGTTGGATTTGGTGATATTAAAAATATTTCCCAACTTTAACAATTCTCTGATTCCATAAAGCTTCTTAGGAAATGATTCGTGTTGCAGCACAGGTCTAATTTTAGCAGACTGGAGGAATTAAAAATAATCCACTTGTTTTGGAAGTCATTTAAGTTGAGGTTGTTATGTAAGTACTTTCATGGTGAAAAAATACATCAAACAAAAACCATGACAGAAACTATCCCTGCCTAGAAACTGGCTATTTTTTAAAATAACCAGATCGATAGATAGATAGATAGATGGACGGATGGATGGACGGACAGACGGACGGATGTTTGGACACAAATATAAGGAAAAAACCAGGGATGTCAAGGCCAGAGATGGCTATTTCTCCCTAATTAAGTTTTCAATCAACAAGGCAATCAGCACAGAGCTCCCATCAGTGCTGCTCTGAGAGCATCCCGAGTCCTGGAGCAGGAGCTGGCATCGGGCATTCCAGACTGAATGCCTTAGGATAACACTCTCCTACACCCCAGTGGTAAAACAGGGACATGGCTCCCAGCCAACCCTTTCACTCCATCAGGATAAGTAAACAAGCAAAGAAACCGCTCTGGTGAGCCTATGCAGGGATTTTCCCCCAAATATCCCATCAAACCAAAGGAGATGTTTGCAAATGCTCAGGTACTTATTTCCCAATATCGGGCTGCCAGTCGGATTGGAGGTTTCTGCAGGGGAAAAGGATGGAAAAGCCTTCATTACAAAGGCTGTCTGAATGCAGAAAAGGCTAAGTGCCCCGTGTTAGGTGGGGTTACAACAGTTCAGGTGCTCTCCTAATTAATTAGAGGGCCGTGGCTAAATGCCATCACACGTTTGTGATGTCTTGGGGCCACATTCAATTCCCACTGGGAACACGAGGGATCAGCTCCTTCAATTAACTCCGGTGGCCTTTGGTTTGCACTAAAGACTCCACTGGGGATGAGATGGAGCTCTCCAGGGACAGACTGAGCCCTTCCAGCTCCTATGGAGCCTGGCACCTCCTCACCAAGGCTGAGCATGCAAAGAGAGTGCAGGGGAGCTTGTCTTTCCTGCACTTGAAATCAAACCGGGGGCTTTGAGAGGAGTCTGGCTGGTCCTGTCACCTAAATTGCAGTAATTGCCTTTAAAATTCTTGATTAAATTTGGGAGTGAGAAAATAAATCCCATTCTTTCTTAGGATGCAAAAAATTAGAAAATGTTATCACGGAATAGTTTGGGTCAGAAGGGACCTTAAACACCATTTTATCCAACTCCCTCCATGGGCAGGGACCTCTTCCACTACAGACAAAACACAACATACCCAGTTTTGATTTAAATTTTGCCTTTTTTTATGAACCATCTTTGGAAAAATAATGGAGAGGTCTTTTTTCCTGTGGTTATATTATACAGGACAACGGTATGACAAATTAATTGCTGTAATCCACAAACTTTCTCAGCAGAAGTGGGTTTGTCCCTACATTTAATGCTTGTTTATAGTTGGGTAGGTAGTACTGAAAAGGACACAATTGTGCTGTTATCTTCAGAGTATCAGAAAATATAAATATTTTACAAATCTCCAAAACGCAGCAGCAGAGTAATTGGCAGCCATGATTATTGTGCCTTCTAGAAACATTCTGGATGACAGATGATGGTAATTTCCTCATAAATAATGTCTAAACCATGAGAAATGCAATGGAACCTCATTCATGGAGTATGATCTTACCAGGATTAATGGAGGAGGCAGAATTTGGGCCTGCAATGTTTGTTTGTGGTTTTGGGGGTAAAATCTTCCAGAAGTTGCAAGTATGTGTGTACAGAGAAAAAAAAAATCCAATTTCAGCTGAGCAGCACCATCTCTTTTGCCACTCCTGTGTTGCTGTGGTACATTTCCGGATCCTGGTTGATTGACAGGAGGGAAGAGCTGCAGCTCCTATTTCAGAAAAAGTTCCCAAGATAGCAGTGAAGGGGTTTTTGTTCAGGACTAGAGGAATGAAAGGAAAAAGAGAACGTTTTAGACTCTGAGAATCCAAGTGAACAATTCTACATTTTCTACATGCTTTCAAGCTGGAATGTTTTCATTATTTTTAATATAAAGGAAATTTTTTCTATTTTTGACTAGATCTATTGAGTGAGAATAAGGCTCTCCCCCTCCACACTACATTTATATTCTGTGAAAAGCTCACNCACTAAAGACTCCACTGGGGATGAGATGGAGCTCTCCAGGGACAGACTGAGCCCTTCCAGCTCCTATGGAGCCTGGCACCTCCTCACCAAGGCTGAGCATGCAAAGAGAGTGCAGGGGAGCTTGTCTTTCCTGCACTTGAAATCAAACCGGGGGCTTTGAGAGGAGTCTGGCTGGTCCTGTCACCTAAATTGCAGTAATTGCCTTTAAAATTCTTGATTAAATTTGGGAGTGAGAAAATAAATCCCATTCTTTCTTAGGATGCAAAAAATTAGAAAATGTTATCACGGAATAGTTTGGGTCAGAAGGGACCTTAAACACCATTTTATCCAACTCCCTCCATGGGCAGGGACCTCTTCCACTACAGACAAAACACAACATACCCAGTTTTGATTTAAATTTTGCCTTTTTTTATGAACCATCTTTGGAAAAATAATGGAGAGGTCTTTTTTCCTGTGGTTATATTATACAGGACAACGGTATGACAAATTAATTGCTGTAATCCACAAACTTTCTCAGCAGAAGTGGGTTTGTCCCTACATTTAATGCTTGTTTATAGTTGGGTAGGTAGTACTGAAAAGGACACAATTGTGCTGTTATCTTCAGAGTATCAGAAAATATAAATATTTTACAAATCTCCAAAACGCAGCAGCAGAGTAATTGGCAGCCATGATTATTGTGCCTTCTAGAAACATTCTGGATGACAGATGATGGTAATTTCCTCATAAATAATGTCTAAACCATGAGAAATGCAATGGAACCTCATTCATGGAGTATGATCTTACCAGGATTAATGGAGGAGGCAGAATTTGGGCCTGCAATGTTTGTTTGTGGTTTTGGGGGTAAAATCTTCCAGAAGTTGCAAGTATGTGTGTACAGAGAAAAAAAAAATCCAATTTCAGCTGAGCAGCACCATCTCTTTTGCCACTCCTGTGTTGCTGTGGTACATTTCCGGATCCTGGTTGATTGACAGGAGGGAAGAGCTGCAGCTCCTATTTCAGAAAAAGTTCCCAAGATAGCAGTGAAGGGGTTTTTGTTCAGGACTAGAGGAATGAAAGGAAAAAGAGAACGTTTTAGACTCTGAGAATCCAAGTGAACAATTCTACATTTTCTACATGCTTTCAAGCTGGAATGTTTTCATTATTTTTAATATAAAGGAAATTTTTTCTATTTTTGACTAGATCTATTGAGTGAGAATAAGGCTCTCCCCCTCCACACTACATTTATATTCTGTGAAAAGCTCACAAACTGAAGTTCCAATAACTTTTTCTTAACATCATTATCTCCCCCATTCTACCTGTGTCTTTTAACATCTACTGTTCATTCTAGAATGTGGTGCCCAGTTGACTCTATGGTTCAGAAATATTTGATTTATAGGGAACAGTTTGGGGTATTATGGAATCCTGGAATGGTTTGGGTTGGAAGGGTCCCCAAAGCTCATCCAGTGCCACCCCTGCCATGGGCAGGGACACCTCCCACTGTCCCAGGTTGCTCCAAGCCCCATCCAACCTGACCTTGGACACTGCCAGGGATCCAGGGGCAGGCACAGCTTCTCTGGGCATCCTGTGCCACGGCCTGCCCACCCTCACAGCCAGTAATTCCTTCCCAATATCCCATCTAAATCCACTCTCTTTTAACTGGAGTCCATTCCCCCTTGTCCTGCCCCCCCCATCCCTTGGAAACTGTCTCTCTCCATGGTTCCTGTCAGCTCCTTCAGGCACTGCAAGGCCACAGTGAGGTCACCCTGGAGCTTCTCCTCTCCAGGCTGAACAATCCCAGCTCTCCCAGCCTTCCCTCCCAGCAGAGCTGCTCCATCGCTCTGCTCATCCTGGGGATAGGTGAGAAGTTTGAGCCTTGAGCAGATCCATGTTTAGTGGCACACAGGGGTAGTTCAGGGCCATGAGACAAATCAAGGAGATCACTTAGGAATTACTGCCATGGGTACAATGGACTCAGGGAAAATCAAATCATTTTCCAATAAGAATAGACCAAAGTCATGAGAAAAAATGCTCCTTTCCTGCTCCTTTCCTCATACTTTTCCCCTGCTCTGCAGGGTTCCTCTCCATGGGCCTCCAAATCCTTTGGAATAAACCTGCTCCTGTGTGGGTCATTCCCATGGGCTGCAGGGGAATCCTCCTCCCTCTCTTCTTTGCTGGCAAAGGAAAAAAAAATAGAGAGAGAAAATACTGTTTTCTTTTAAAACTAAAAACCTTTGAGAACAAACTGCTGATCACTTTACTTTCGTTATCCAAACTAAAAACAAAAGGACCAAGGCCTTTGAGCAGGATCTACTGCTTGCATTCGTGTTGTCCCAAAAAAGGCACAAAGGGTTTATCATCAGTAAATCATTTCCACCCCTGGAGCACCTTCTCTCATCCCACATCCTCCTCTGTCAGTATCTTCCAGGCTAAACACCCCATTTGTCTTCAAGTTACGGGACTGGAGAAACGGATGGGAAGAAAAACTTTTAAGCAGGAATTGCAACATTCCCCATTGTTTTTGCAAAAGCCAATTGTTTTAATCTTCAAATATGCTGCAGGGAAAACCTCTTTGTAAGGACTTCTGCAAAGATCACAAGGCTTGCCATGTATTTTAGGAGGAAAACAGATTCTTTCTCTGGGATAACTTAATCAGCATGGCAGCTTCACGCAGAACCTGGATTCAGCAGAAGTTTAATAGCATTTAGTCACCTTTAGAGCTCCATTAATATCCCCCATCCTGGAACTGCACCTTATACAGTGCAATGTTCCCTGCACAACTCAGAGAAGAGACCTGAATAAATCACAGTTCAGCCAAAGTTTAAGCAGGTGAAAGCAGGTAAAACACCAGTTAAAGCTAATTTTTTCCCAAATCAAATAAAATAACAGACATCAGATAAGTATTATGAGACTAAAATTGCAGTAACTGATAGCAATACACCTTTCCCCCAATACACACAGTAAAATCCAAGAGTTTCTGTTTCAGATAAAAACTCAGTGACTTTACCATTATGTTGTAAACACTTAATTTTGCATGTTATGACTAAAAGAATTCAATTTCCAAATGGTTGCTTTTCTGTGAGCACTGGCTTTGCATGATGATAAACTAATAAAGCAATTGAAGGCATTCCAGTGTTCACAGAATCACAGAATTATGGAATGGTTTGAGTTGGAAAGGACATTAAAGCTCAGCCATTTCCCCTGGACAGGGACAACTCCCAGTCTGAAGTCACCTCTACTTGGTGAAACCACCTGAAGATCCACACTTCAGACACAATTTCATGCCTGTTCACCAGAAAAAGGCTCAGCAGTGTCACCTTTCATGTTCCAGTCACGGCTTGACTCTTAAAAGTGTATTAAAAGAAAATCACAGATTCACAGAATAGTTTGAGCTGAAGGGACCTTTCCAAGGTTGTCCAGTCCAAACTCCCAGCAATGAGCAGGGACAGCTACACCTGGACCAGGTTGCTCAAAGTGCCCTTTCCAGGGATCCAGGTGCAGCCACAGCTTCTCTGGGCACCCTGTGCCAGGGCCTGCCCACCCTCCCAGGGAACAATTCCTTCCCAATATCCCATCTAACCCTGCCCTCTGGCAGTTGAAATAATGCACTGTTTTCCTTCTACCATCATTTTTCCAATTTCTCCTGTAATTTGCTTAGTTCTTTGTAAAATTACACAATCTTTACAGAATTTGTGGTGTTGGTGATGTCCAGAAGAAGCCCAGTTTAAGGTTCCTGCCATTTAAAACTATCCCTGCTTTGGAATGAGAAGACTTTTGGGTGCTGAACTAGAAATCTGTCTTCCACCTCCACCCACAGGAATCTGTAGGTGCAGCCAGCATACACCAAGAAAAACCTTTGTATTGGTTTGTTTATTTGCTGCACAGTTCAGTCTTGGGCTTCACATCAAACCCAGGGGTGAATCCCCACTGAAACAAACCAGTGAAGCAACTCTGAAATGCACATTTCTTTCATACCAAAAGTGAATTGCTTTGATGTTTTGAAAGATTTTAATATTCCACGACATGTTACAAAAGCCATAATCCCAATCATTACCCTCCACAAAGGGAATAAGGAGAATGATGGACAATATCCCTGTGCTAAACATAGCTTAAACAGTCACTTGGGATGTAGAAGACAAAATATTTAGAGTTTGAAGGTCTGAATGCAAATGAGCAGATAAGGATATGCTTCCCTGGAAGACTTTAAGGCATTTAGCACTGTTTGAAGTCCTCTCTTGCAGCCCGTGTACAAGTCTGTGTACAAGCAATTACCCCTGGAACATCTGAACACTAAGGGGGAGTGTCTGAGCACCAGAGATAACAGGAGCTTCTCTTTCAGCCTGGAGAAAAGGGAGCACAACCACTCNACCAGAAAAAGGCTCAGCAGTGTCACCTTTCATGTTCCAGTCACGGCTTGACTCTTAAAAGTGTATTAAAAGAAAATCACAGATTCACAGAATAGTTTGAGCTGAAGGGACCTTTCCAAGGTTGTCCAGTCCAAACTCCCAGCAATGAGCAGGGACAGCTACACCTGGACCAGGTTGCTCAAAGTGCCCTTTCCAGGGATCCAGGTGCAGCCACAGCTTCTCTGGGCACCCTGTGCCAGGGCCTGCCCACCCTCCCAGGGAACAATTCCTTCCCAATATCCCATCTAACCCTGCCCTCTGGCAGTTGAAATAATGCACTGTTTTCCTTCTACCATCATTTTTCCAATTTCTCCTGTAATTTGCTTAGTTCTTTGTAAAATTACACAATCTTTACAGAATTTGTGGTGTTGGTGATGTCCAGAAGAAGCCCAGTTTAAGGTTCCTGCCATTTAAAACTATCCCTGCTTTGGAATGAGAAGACTTTTGGGTGCTGAACTAGAAATCTGTCTTCCACCTCCACCCACAGGAATCTGTAGGTGCAGCCAGCATACACCAAGAAAAACCTTTGTATTGGTTTGTTTATTTGCTGCACAGTTCAGTCTTGGGCTTCACATCAAACCCAGGGGTGAATCCCCACTGAAACAAACCAGTGAAGCAACTCTGAAATGCACATTTCTTTCATACCAAAAGTGAATTGCTTTGATGTTTTGAAAGATTTTAATATTCCACGACATGTTACAAAAGCCATAATCCCAATCATTACCCTCCACAAAGGGAATAAGGAGAATGATGGACAATATCCCTGTGCTAAACATAGCTTAAACAGTCACTTGGGATGTAGAAGACAAAATATTTAGAGTTTGAAGGTCTGAATGCAAATGAGCAGATAAGGATATGCTTCCCTGGAAGACTTTAAGGCATTTAGCACTGTTTGAAGTCCTCTCTTGCAGCCCGTGTACAAGTCTGTGTACAAGCAATTACCCCTGGAACATCTGAACACTAAGGGGGAGTGTCTGAGCACCAGAGATAACAGGAGCTTCTCTTTCAGCCTGGAGAAAAGGGAGCACAACCACTCTAAAGCAAACACAGTGAGTGGTGGGGCTTAAATTGCAATGCAACAGAAGAGTTTGGAATCTCAGCACTTTGAACTGCACCTAAAGACAGCCAGCAGAGGTGAACTGTTCAGCTCCTAGTTAGGAAGGAGGCTCAGATCAATTCCAAAAATAACTCTGACACAATGTTTGCCAAGATCTTGGCTCCTCTGAGAGCGAAAGGCATCTCCAGATTTGTGTGCCCATAGGGATAAAAACTGGAGTGACCAGTAGGAATCACTCTGCTGTTCAAAGAGCTGAGTTTCTGTCCTTTTCTGGCACCAGCCAAAAAACCCAACCGTAACAAAAAATCCGTCATGGAATTCAACATGGAGTTCAAGCTGGTGCTGAACATGATTTGGAGTGATCCTGGACAGGGGCACAGGCTGGGAGAGGACGTAACTGAGAGCAGCCCTGTGGAGAAGCACTCAGGGGTGTATGTGGATGAAAAGTGTGGGCAGCAGCTCCAGGGAGGAGATTGTCCAACTCTGCTCTGCCCACCTGAGACCCTACCTGCTGCATCCAGCTCTGGGGTCCCAGCACAGGAAGGAGCTGCTGGAGAGAGGCCAGAGGAGGCCACAGGGCTGCTCCCAGGGCTGGAGCTCCTCTGCCCTGTAGCCATCCTGGGAGAGCTGGGGTTGCTCACCTGGAGAAGAGGAGGCTCTATTGAGAGCTCAGAGCCCCTTCCAGTGCCTAAAGGGGCTCCAGGAGAGCTGGAGAGGGACTGGGGACAAGAGATGGAGGGACAGGACACAGGGAATGGCTTCCCCCTGCCAGAGGACAGGGTCAGATGGGATATTGGGAAGGAATGGTTCCCTGGGAGGGTGGGCAGGCCCTGGCACAGGGTGCCCAGAGAAGCTGTGGCTGCCCCTGGAGCCCTGGCAGTTCCCAAGGCCAGGCTGGATGGGGCTTGGAGCAGCCTGGGACAGGTGGAAGGTGACCCTGCCCATGGCAGGGGTGGAGCAAAGTGATCTTTAAGGTGTCTTTAAGGTCCCTTCCAATCCAAACCAATCTGAGTTTCCATAATTCTGTAAGAGGTGTAAAAAAGATATTTCCCTGAATTTATAATCATCAATAGAGAGAATGGGCAAAGAGAATTTTAGCCAACGAAATTCAGCTGTTCTGCCTAAAATGCTGCTTGCCCAGCAGCTGAGCTCTCACTGGGTGTCTATGGGATGTGATCCTGCCAATTGCAGAATCATAAAATGCCATTACTTAAGGAATGGCTTCGTGGGGGCTCAGCAGTGCTGGGTTAATGGTTGGACCTGATGATTCCAGAGGTATTTTCCAACCTCAATGATTCTATGAAAATTCCAATTATTGGTCAAGTAATAGCAGAATTGGCTTACTGCAAATTACTGGGCTATGTATCATTACAGAAAAACTTTAATCACTTTTAGCAAGAGAACAATAAAATCTTCTTTGAGAACTGGCCCTGCAGGAAAAATCAGCTTTGTGACCTTGGCTCCAAAGAAATGTGATTTTTATCTTTGACTTCCAAAGGAGCTCAATTCTACCTGTGATGTACTTAGGCTCTGTGTTTGGATTCAATGTGAATTATTCCTTTGCCTTTGAGAAACCCATTGGATTCTTAAAGATATTTAGGGACCTAATTTCAGCAGCTGTTTCACCAATATTTGTACAGATTCAATGGCTTAAATTCTGTTTGCATCTCTTTCTAAATACTTTCACCATTTTTATTTTCCTCCAGATTGAGCAAAAGCATTTAAATTGTTTAAATTACTGCAAAAATTGGATTAAGGATACCAGAATGTACAAGAGTCTGGAAAATCAAAGCCAGGCCTAAAATAAAAACCCAGCATATTCCATGCAACAGTGTGTGATACATTTCCCTCTGTCCCTGCTTTTGTAACGTGGTCATTTATGCAAAATCTGCAATATATATGATCTATATATTTAATATATACAATAAATAGATGTAATAAATGTAGAATATGGCTTCAGCCAGGATTCCCACAGAAATATCTGGGAATATTATGCTTTCTATATGCCAATAAGAGCTCATATAATTTTACATTATTATTTAATGTCAAATTTTACTTTCATATTGTCAAATTTATATAATATTAAAAACAGTCTTTCTAACTGCACTTAGACACCTGAATATTAAACCATCCATTTCTTATCACAATGCAATTCTCTTGATCATTTTTGGGCTGGAAATGTCTTTTCTTCCCTTAAAGCCACTAGCAAAATATTTACAATAATCAGCAAAACTTCCACAAGACAAAAACCAAGAAAAACCCTTCTTTACACACTTCCTCTCATTTCCATGTAGAAATCAGAGCCTTTAATGTTACTTTAGCATGTGTTAATTGTATCATTAATGTTATGACTGACAGACAAAATTAGTTTAATGGAGAGTTCAGGGTTCTTAAATCAAGACAGGCTTTTGGGTTCTCATGATGAACAGAGCAATACCCCAGCCACATGTGCTCGAGCTGCAAAGGAAGATGGATAATTAGCTCCTGCACCTGCTGAAGGAATCTTAAAATCTATGGTGGACTACATTCCAATGAGAGCACATTACACTGGAATTAATGCAGGATCATTTGTCTGTCATAGCCAATGTTCAAAAGAAAAGTGCATAGACTGAGCAGGGATATTCACAGCTCTGACTGTGGGAGGGCTAATGAGATGTGGGATGAAAGGGGGGACAAAAGAGAAAGAACCACTTGATAGAGATTTCCTTCCAGGCCCAAAAGGGTGTTAGATGACATGCAAGACTTTCTTGGCTTGTGCAGTGTCCACCAGTAATTCCAGCTCCTGACCACACCAGGCCTCTTTGGAAGGAACATGTCTGCATATTCCTGCTCAGTTCTTACAAGAAATTCCATATCAGGAAAACACTGACACCCTGGTCTCATAGAATGCAGACTGGTTCGGGTTGGAAGGGACATCAAAGCCCATCCTGCCCCACCTCCTGCTATGACAGGCACACGTTCCACTATCCCAGATCGCTTCAGCCTGGCCTTGGGCACTGCCAGGGATCCAGGGGCAGCCACAGCTTCTCTGGGCACCCTGTGCCAGGGCCTGCCCACCCTCACAGGGAACAATTCCTTCCCAATATCCCACCTAACCCTGCCCTCTGGCAGTTGAAATAATGCACTATTTTCCTTCTACCATCATTTCTCCAATTTCTCCTGTAATTTGCTTAGTTCTTTGTAAAATTACACAGTCTTTACAGAGTTTGTGCTGTTGGTGATGTTGCAATCCTCCAGGGAAACAGCAGGATCAGTAATCTTCACTTTCCAGAGAGAAAACACAGCCTGGGAATGGTTTTCAGCAGCTCTGTAGTGATGTACTACCAATGACCTGGGGGAATTACAGGTGTAATGTGGTCTGTATGACCTGAGCTGAGTTAGGAAACATTAATTACAGGCATTGAGGCAGTAAATTAGTTTATACACCTTGCTGGTTTTGTACAAAGAGTAATTGTTCTCTGTGTATGTTGCAAAGATAAAAGGCGAAATGTACTTGATATCTTTGGCAATATGAATTGTGTATTTGTGCAAAACCAGATCAATAGGTGAAGTGTTTACCTTCTAATGATAAAGTAATTTTCTTCCATTCCTCCTCATTTTCTTATTTTTTCTTAGTGATCTTAGGGTCCTCATACTGCTCACTTTAGTTGGAGATTATGTGATTCTTATCCTATATACTTTTGCCTCATTCAGACAAAAAGCAGAGTGCTTTAATTATTTTCTTAAGTCATAGGCTTAAGAAAAAATATTTAACTTGTAATATGTTCATAATTATTATGAAGCCAGTAAAGAACAGAAATGATAGACTGCATTTCAGCAGATAAGCAAGTAGTGAAATGAAACGAAATGAAACTAAATGAAATGAAATGAAATGAAATGAATAAATGGATCAAGTAAAAATGGCTTGGTTCCAATAAACTAACTTAAAATGTAATGTGACCCAAGAAAGTCCTGGTTTTGTGTAAAAAGGAAATACAGCCAAGCAGTTTCTTTCAGATGCAACACTGATTGTGTAGTGGAAAGCTACACAAAGTGTTTCAAACTCAAAATAGAAATTCAGGATTTTTTAAAGAATTCATCTTAATAGCATATAATTAACTTAGAAGAAAAAAAGAAGAAAAAATAATCCTTAATTAAAAGTAATTACAAGTGAGGGTTTCTGTCTTGAAAAAAAGAGCATAAGAAGGGAAGGAAAACTTGAGGATAAGTCAGTTACTTCCTACACCAACTCCTAGAAAAGAATTAAAGTAATAACATGCAGGGAAGCTCCCTGTGGGTGACCAACCCCAGATGCAATGAGTTTGGCTCCCAAATAATGAAATTTGGGTACAATGAATACCATATTTGGTGAGTTTTTCACATAACATGAAAGATGTTGATACATCCAGTGAAGTGTGTAACTCCTACAGCACAGCATTTGGCTGAGGCTCAGGTGAAACACTAAGAAAACCTGGTGACAAAGGACAGTAACACTGCTCACCTTGCCTGATCTCTGTTAGTTTTTGAAAGCCCTAAACCCTTCACTCTGTTAAGAATTTAGATAGAAAGGGGAGAAGTCCCTGACATCTCCAATAAGACAATTACAGAGTAACTAACCTTCAGGGGAAGTGTTTTTGGAACTTCTAATTGGAGATTTACTTAAGATCTGAATCAAGAGGGTTTATATTCCTTCTGCATATTCTATTTTAATTGCTTTTTAAAGGCTGGCTGGAAGTGCCACGAGGTATAGAGTTATAAATTGAAGATATTATAAAATTTCCTTTGGGAAGTGGAAAAAGCCAGCAGCAGAGGGGAGCAGAGAGAAGGCAGCCCTCCAAAGGAACTGCCTCCATTCAGGCAGGTGCCTCTGGGAATTTGCTGTCTTTACCCATTTTAAACTCATCCCTTTGTTCAATTAGTGGAAGGTGCATATCCTTATTTTCCCTCATTTTATATGATCAGCTGAAAGAGAGCACCTAAAGAAATGTTAAGGGCAAAATGTACCTTGGTCTTCGTGCAAAAGAGAACTGAGCTCTGCATTTTAATGAGTGATGCCTGTAAACTTTGTTCTTGCTGATTAGCTGGAAGAGGTGTCATGATGTGGAAGTGCAATGGACACTGACAGCAAATGAGGTCCAAGGGGCTTGGGGCTGCATCTCTATTTCCCAGTGTTTTAGTTACTCTTTGCAGCCTCTGCTATGATACAGCAGTAATTATACCAGCCAGACTTGGCAGAAATTACTGTAAAAGCTATAACTTTTTATAACAAACCCCAAGTTCTTACCAGAGGTTGTAATAATGTTCTTAGTACTTGCACAGCCCCTCATAAAAAGAACATTCTGCAATGAGTTGTTCTCTATTAAACTGTTAGACAATCTTTTATTAAAACAGTCTGAAAGCTTCCTGGAAAGATTAAAATGAAATGGTGAGATAAGTTTTAATCCTGGGCTGTTGGTAAGGTCACAGTTTGGGAGGATAACCGGTTTTACAGGCAGGTGCAGAGCTGAGGGAGGGAGCCTGTAACAGTGTTAGTGCTGCACAACCGCAGTGCCTCATAAGAGTTTGGTGTGCCTCAGCAAAAATTCATTCCAGAAGAATTCAATCACTTCTTGGGAGAACTTTCTGATGTGAGAAAATAATTGAGTGCTTGACATCCAGCTTCAGAGGTCAACCACTGAAAAGGCAATATCTTGGCAATAAATTGGGATGAAATTGTCGAATTTGAGTTGCGAGGTGAGTTTGCAGTTTTGTGCAGCAGATGGTTGGGATGTGGGGTTCAAGGAGTGCTTTCCACTTAGACAATAGCACACCAAAAGCAACATATTTGTGGGGGAATTCCCATCCTGGTAGGTTTTGAATTAACCATTTCAGACTGAGCTGAGCACTGCAGAAGCAGGCTGAGCTTCACTCAAGACAGGACAAACCTGCTTTTTTAAATCAATCCTGTTGGACCACAACTCTGTGTGCTTTTTCTATAGGGAAAAAATGGGTTTCATAAAAAATAGTATCTCCTCACAGTGTGGCCTATAATACACTCAGAAATTATTATGGCTATGGAATCACAGAATAATTAAAGTTGGAAAAGACCTCCAAGATGGTCAAGTCCAACCCTCAACCAATTTCTACATGCCCAGAAAAACATGTAAAATCCCACACCTACTCAGTTTTGAAAGGCTTGGCCAGCCTTTCAGTGAAGAAATTTTCCCTAATATCCACCCTGAACCTCCCCTAGTGCAACATGAGGCCTTTCCCCTTGTCCTACCACTGGTTACCTGGGAAAAGAACCCAACTATCCCCTTGCCATCGGGAGCTGGAAAAGCACCTGCATTAATTCAATTGCAGGTGTTATCTATTCTAATTCTGATGTTATCTTGATTGATGAAGTGGCAAAAAATGTCTTAGTAATCAGGTCTTTTAAAGGATTTTTTCAGTGACTTTTTAAACAAATGGCATTGCAGACCCTTGCAGACACAATCAGCAGCTTTAGCATCTTCCTTTGGTAGCTTTCCATATTTTATTTTACTTTGTTCCTTCTTTTGGAAGGGAAAAATAAAAAATTTAGTAATTTTTCTTTACAAGCTTAAATGGGACTTCTACCCATCTACTTACAATCCTAGAGCAAACCAACATTCTCCAGTCTGCCCAGTGCCCTGTTACCCAACCAAATTGTGGAACAGAGATAATACTCCTTTATTTAAGTGAAGTACCACATATCTCCTGCTCACAGGCAATTTCAGTCTTACTCTACACATGTTCAGAAGGGCAAAAGCGTAATTTATGTCTGCATCCTGCCACAGGGGAGGTATTCAGGTGTATTTGACACTGCTATTAGGAAGCCAAAATACGCAACAGTATGTAGCTTTTCTACATTCTAAAAGCCCCGGAAGTAAGGAATGAAGGAATTTGTTTTTGTAGAGTGACTTTTTACATGTGCCAATCACGATGGAAAAAGAGGGAGCAGTTTTAAACTAAGAGAAGTTAGATTTAGATGGGATATTGGCAAGGAATTGTTCCCTGTGAGGGGGGGCAGGCCCTGGCACAGGGTGCCCAGAGAAGCTGTGGCTGTCCCTGGATCCCTGGCAGTGCCCAAGTCCAGGTTGGATGGGGCTTGGAACAGCCTGGGACAGTGGGACGTGTCCCTGCCCATGGCAGGGGTGGCACTGGATGGGCTTTAAGGTCCCTTCCATCCCAAACTGTTACATGATTCCATGATGAAACAAAAACATCAGCACAGATTCTGAATGATGAAAGGCCATGATCCCACAGATCAGGGAAATATTCTTTAAAATTCCATCAAGGATATGAAGAATATTTAATCAATGGAAATATTTAACAGGTTCAGAAAGGTGATCCTGTTCTTTCAGGGAATTATGTGTTTAAGACTCTTCTGAGTACAATTCTTCTGGGTTTTTTAGACTCTCAGAGGTTAATCTGATGTAGGATATTTGAGCATTTGCTATTCCAACATTGCAGCTTTGATTTTCTGGTGAATGTGAGACGATAATTTCACTTTTTTTTTTTCTATTATTGCTTTCCTGTGCCTGTCATGAAGACTTCATTAATCCTTACCTAGGTTTAAATGTGGATATGGACTGGATGGCTGCAATAATCACGTGTGGTTTGGTTTTTTATCTGTTCCACTACTTAAAGCAAATCCTTTGCCTTTCTGGAAAAGATCATAAATTTTATTTTCTTAACCTTAACCAGAAGAAGTTGTTTTTTGTCCTTTGGGATTAGAGTAACATTTAGCATTGACACCTGTGACTTTTTTCTTGCAACTCCCATTGCGAAAACAGACATAGAGAACAATGTGAAAAGCCCTTTTTTTAAAAGAACCCTCAATTACTTTCCATGGCATTTCAAGAATCCTGTTATTCAACTTTCAAAGCTTATTGTCAAATCCAAGCCCAGAAACTATCAGTGGAAGTACTACATCTAATTTACCTATCACATTCACCTCAGCACAGGAAATCAATCCACCAGGAAAGGGAAGATTTGAAAATAGACAGCAGTAGCAATCCAATAAAAATCACAAATAAACAGGAGGAATCACCCCATGTCAAGCGTAGATTCTCAGATTTACTAAATATATATAAACAAACCTGCATTGTGGTTTGAGTGGCACTGAGATCACAACTTCAGGGGTTTCACAGCATATAAATTTAAAACTGGGAAGAGGAAAGAGAAAAAAATAGTTAAAAAAAAATTACCCAAAATTCTTGAAATCACTGGTAATAATAATAATAATAATAATAATAATAATAATAATAATAATAATAATAATAATAACCATGATTTTATCAGGCTGGTAGATTTTAAAAACCTAATTAATAAAAATATCATGGTAAGTGCATTTTGAATGTTTTTCCCAAAGGCTTTTTTCAGTAGCAGAGCTGCTGGGGGCTTGCTTTGTTTGTCTGCTTTTTGCTCAAGAAATCCACAGTATCCAAGAGTCCTCCAAGGATTCAATAAGGCAGACAGTTTCTGCTCCAAGTACTTCCAGCAATTGTTGGCATCTTTTAGGACTGTCTGGCTTGAATTTATTAACATATATAGCCAGAGCTCTCTCCTCTATTGAAAGGCAATATAACACACATTCCCTGACAGATTAAAGCAAGCTGCACTATAAATTGTGCAGATTGAGCCCTCTTACACGGCTTATCCTAATCATAGCTCTGCCATTTGCTTCTCATGACAGGATAAAAATAAAAGTACCATAAAACTAAAATAAAATAGACAGTCTGCCATTCCTCCTTTAGAAAACATTTGTCAGAATCTCTTCAAAAATAATTGGGAAGAAAATGTGCTGAATTCTACAATCTATTGAGTCATTTTTAAAGCTCGTCCAGGCATGTTAAAAGGCTGCATTTTTTATATCAGCTAGCTTGGGAGAGGATGTATTTTACATTGTCAAAACCCTTTCAGAGTTTGCTTTTTTTCACCCTTAAGAATAAGTTTTCCCCTGACTTTAAACTCAAATATTTATCCAGTGAGCAAGAAACAGTGAAACATTTAGGTTCACTCACTGTGCCAGCCTTCAGTGATCTAAACCCTGCTTTCCTCTGCAATTTTTCTATAGTCTCACAATTTACTTCTTTTTTTCCCTTTTTTTCAATGTCTGCATTTGAACTGTTGCTGCTAAGGAAAGCAGTGTGAAAGTCTTCTTTTGCTGGAGATATATATATATATGTATATATATATATTTAAAAGGCAGTGTGTAGCATATTCTTCAGCCTTTTTTAAAGAGAACTCTGAAACCTGACCTCTTCTGGCACCTTCAGCAAGGGCAGTCGCTTCCCTTCTTGGTAAGGAAATGGTCACTCTGCAAAGGATGAATTCTGGAAACTCATTATTCAGCTGAAATCACAAAGATGGATATCTAGGAGGTGTTGCAACAGTCCAGTGACATAGGGAGACAGAAATATTTTAAAAAAGGATGGATTTAGGTATCTCTTTATAGAGCTGGGGTGGTAGGGAAACAGAACATCTCCAAATTTGTTTGTTGCACCAGTGGAGAAGGAATAATGTTCCCCTCAGCTCTGAGAACACCACATGAGATGAGGAGTGGAGGTTGTCCCATCTGAGCTCAGATCTGTGCAGCAAAGCCATGGAATGGGGGTAGAACAATTCCCAGGCTGAACATCCTCCTTTGTGTTTTTACTTACCAAAATGAAATAAAGGTGTCTTGGCAAAGGACAAAATGCACAAGGTGTCAGATACTACCCCTGCAAAGGACAGATTGTGACACCTACTTTAGGACATGGAGATTTAGATAGAATATTGGGAAGAAATCCTTCCCTGGGAGGGTAGAGAGGCAGGGTGCCCAGAGAAGCTGTGGCTGCCCCTGGATCCCTGGCAGTGCCCAAGGCCAGGCTGGATAAGGCTTGGAGCAACCTGGGACAGTGGAAGGTGTCCCTGCCCATGGCACAGGATGAACTTTAAGGTCTCTTCTTTCCCAAACCATTCCATGACTCCATGACAGCTACAATACAGTTACTCTTAAACAGGTTTGTTTTGCAAACACAGGGACTTTTCAAAGGCCAAGAGTGCCTCAGTACTTGAGAGCTCATGGTCAGGTGTCCTTCTTCAAGATTGCACACTACATCCATTCATCCTGGTTTTGGAAAAACTTAAGCTCTACCAGCACTTTTGTAAGGTTTTGTGATGAAAAAGATGCAATTTAGTCAGCTACACAAAATTCATCTAAAAAAAATAATAATTTACATCACTCTAAACTGCTTGAGCCACTTCTGTGGCATTCAGTCCCTTCTTTGTCCCTGTGTTCAGGAATCTGCACTGGCAACTTTCCTAACCAGCTTACACCTTCCACACCAACTGCTCCACAGAAACCAAGCAGAAAGCTTGGTGCCAAACAGGGCCCAGCACAGTCAGAACCGTGCAATGACACCAAATCAGCAAAATAATTGAAGCAGAGAATAATAAAGGCAGCCTCACTGGTGCTTGGCTTCCCTACAGTGCATGAGGATACACAATTTTTTTTCCACCATATGTGATTTCACCTAGGATTCAGCCCCACTAATTATTAGCAAAGGATTTCTCAAGTTAATCATCTTCTTAGGAGACTTTTGGGACCTTAACCGGTGTTTACTGCAGGGCCTTTTGAAATGCAAATCACTTCTGCAAACTTCAGAAAGCCCCAAACTCTGTTTGGATTCATTTGTAAGTTGTTAAAGATCAAAGTCACTCCAACCCAGAAAGAAGATACAACATCTTTTTGTTCCAAAATGTTGATTTATTTTCCCCACAAACTTTCCCAGCAGTGTTTGGTCTCATGCTTTTTGGTACCTGCAACCAGCAGTCAGAAATCCTTCTGGCTGTTTCTCTAAAGATTAATGAGTTGCAAGATGCATTTCTTTATTTCATAACCTTTACTATCACAGGAGGTCACTCAATCTGTGAAGGTGACAGCTTTGGATATAACTTTACAACATTAAAAATGTGTGACCCACAGTAAATTACACAACTTGTTCTTTTCGTGGGCAGTGCTGTCAGTGTTTTTCATCTGTGGCTTGTCTGCAGACCAGGAGAGCTCTTGCAGCCCCATTTGTCATGTACAGAGAGCTCCATGGCGGAGCCCGCTAAAAAATTCTCATGGACCACTTTGTCAGAAGTGAAGTGTCTGAACTTATCCATTACCCAAAGTCAGGAAGAAATGTAGCTGCTTGAAAATACATCAAACCATTTTTATCCACACCCCTATTTGAAGCTATTCCACTAGGTCCTAATATGAATTAGAGAAATTATTCCAGCCTGTAAGTACCGGTGCCATCTGGATTCATTAATTTCAACACACTACCCCTGTTATAGTTTCAGACATAATAATTCAGTTGTTGGTACATTGATTTTCCAGCTTCATTTTCACTCTTTACTGAAAAGAAATGGCTGTGAAGGTCTATATATACAGTATGGGTTATTTAAAATACTGGAAACATCTGAAGTAGTCATTTGTAACTGTTATAACACACAAAGGTACCTCCTGATGCACCTGTGAGAATGGTCTGGGTTGGAAGGGACATTAAAGCCCATCCAGTTCCAACCCCTGCCGTGGGCAGGGACTCCTTCCACTGTCCCAGGGTGCTCCAAGCCCCATCCAGCCTGGCCTGGAACACTGGCAGGGATCGAGGGGCAGCCACAGCTTCTCTGGGCAATCTTATAGGATGACTGAATCATTAAGGTTGGAAAATAGACCATCCAGTCCAAGCTGTGCCCAATGCCCACCTTGTCCCCAGCCCAGAGCACTGAGTGCCACACCCAGACCTTCCTTGGACACCTCCAGGGATGGGGACTCCAACACCTCCCCAGGCAGCCCCTGCCATGGCCTGAGCTCCCCTTCCAGGTAGAAATTCTTCCTGGTCCAAGCTGAGCCTCCCCTGGCCCAGCCTGAGGCCGTTCCCTCTCCTCCTGTCCCTGTTCCCTGGGAGCAGAACCTGACCCCCCTCACTGCCCCTCCTGTCAGGGAGTTGTGCAGAGCCAGAAGGTCCCCCTGAGCCTCCTTTTCTCCAGGCTGAGCCCCTTTCCCAGCTCCCTCAACCCCTCCGGGTGCTTCAGCCCTTTTCCCAGCTCCATTCCTTTCCCTGGACACGCCCCANTCCCCTTCCAGGTAGAAATTCTTCCTGGTCCAAGCTGAGCCTCCCCTGGCCCAGCCTGAGGCCGTTCCCTCTCCTCCTGTCCCTGTTCCCTGGGAGCAGAACCTGACCCCCCTCACTGCCCCTCCTGTCAGGGAGTTGTGCAGAGCCAGAAGGTCCCCCTGAGCCTCCTTTTCTCCAGGCTGAGCCCCTTTCCCAGCTCCCTCAACCCCTCCTGGTGCTTCAGCCCCTTCCCCAGCTCCATTCCCTTCCCTGGACACGCCCCAGCCCCTCCAGGTCTCTCTGGCCATGAAGGCCCAGAACTGGACACAGAACTTAAGAGGCAGTGCCAGCACAGAGGAACAGTCATGACTGGAGTGCAGCCTTTAAGTAGAAAATGTCAGTAATAAAAAAAAAGGACAAAAATTCATTTTAAAGCCCAATTTGTACTAACTAGAACTCAGCTACTTAAATACTGAGTAGAGGGGAGGTTTTTTAGTGCTGTCCAAGTCACAGATGCCAAACTCAGTAGATTAAGCCAGCAAGTATTTCAGGAGGCACTACAAAAGTCAAGTCAGAGATCAGAGACAAAAAGAAGAGGATATAAACCCCAGGTCATTCCAATGCATGGATAGGAGCCTCAGGTATCAGCTATAATTAGCTGGAACTAGAAAGCATGCCTAACTTTCCTGCTGGAATAAATGGGCACAGATCTACCAAAGGCAGCACACCCATGACATTTACACTGGCAGAATATCTGACCCACATTCCCCTGGTCCCTTCAAACTCACGTTGCCCTGCTAACTCCGTCACTGCCCTCCATCCTGCTGCCATTCTTACTCCTGCCTCTCCATCCTCCCACCTCCCTGCTTTTGTCACAGTAACCCCATTTACAATCCATATTTACCTTCCTTACTGGGGGATAGAGCAGGTGGATTAGCATGATTCTGAACAGATAATTTCAGGGACATATCTCCTTCAAAGAGGAGATGAAAAATGGTGCAGTAGAGCTGAAAAGATACTTCTAAAAAAGCCAGAAAAGATAGTTAGTGCTCAGCATGGGGGGAGGGAGGGAGGGTGGAAAGGTTAATACACTCCACAGAGCCATTGCTTAAATTAAACCTGGCCTTTGAATGCTATCTCGCTCTAAGATACACCGGATACGATCTCAAATTGCCTCGGCCTTGCTTTTCTCTTCTCTCACTTTCATCCATTCAGTGAGTCCTGACTCCTGTCAAAGGCACCTGACAGAAAGCCTGAACTCCAAAGCGTTCTCAGAAAAGAGCTTAGATGAGCTTTCTCCCTCTCCAACCCTCTCTCTCCCCCTGTTCCCACACATCTTTCCACTCACACCTTGGCTGCAAGCTGCCAGGTCCTGAGCAGGAATGCACAGCTCTTCCTGCAGAAAGCAAAACACTGGCAGGCACCTGGAAAACCAAGGAGCAGGGAAAAACCAAAGCAGGAAGAGGGGATATGTGAGCAAAGCTCACTCTGATTGCACAGGTAATACATGTTCAGCTGCCCCTTGGTGTTGAGCCACATGGAGAACCTAGGGAACATAAAGACTATTCTTAATAGGGAAACACTGCACAGCAGCCAAATTGTTCCTCTGGGGAGGAAATTACTCAATGCTCTCATTGCTTGCTGAAATTGGAGAGCTCAGCTTGGGCATCAGCAAATTCTCTGGGTGTGTCTCCTTTTCTCCTTGCTTCCCCTTCTCCCAGAGGTCACAGAAGATCCTGAGTTGGAAGGGAATCACCTGGATCACCCAGTCCAACCCCTGCCCCTGCACAGACACCCCAACGATCCCACCCTGTGCATCCCTGGGAGCATAGTCCAAATGCTCCTGGAGCTCTGGCAGCCTCGGGGCCGTGCCCATTCCCTGTTCAGTGCCCCACCACTGTGGGGGAAGAACCTTTCCCTGACCCACCTAACCCTGCCCTGGCACAGCTCAAGGTGAGGCAATGAGGAGCTTGGAAGAAGTTATAAATAAACTTCACGGGCTCCCATGGGCATCCAGGAGGCTCCTCAAATTGTAGGATTTCCAAGGTTCCTAATACCCACATCGTAGCTAGTGATTCCCAGCTAATTATGAACTGACAAACATCATAAAGTCCAGTTGCTGAGATCTGAACGGAATAATCCATCTCTAATTCAAGAAAATTGCCACACTTACTCGCGATAATTAAATATTATGTGCATGTATAATTAATAGATGTCTAAACCATCCAGAACAACAAATCCATCTTCATTTCAATTTAATAACAGAGGGCATTTAAATAGAAGCTGATTGATGCAATCATAGTGTTTACCTTTTTTTTGCCCCAGTTCTTGAAAGCAATCCTTTACAACCTCATGGCACTGAGAAACTCCACTTCCATGGAATCTAATGGCAAAATTCCCCATGGGATTACCATGACAATGGATACAGACAGCACACACTCAGGGCTTTGAAAACACCATCCTAATGTTTCTTCCAGGAGGTGTACAGGCTCTCACAGTGAGAATTTTCATACCTGGTGGCTTAGTTATAGGAAATTTTTTACTCAAGCTATTTCCAGCTTTACAATGACTACAAGCATTGGACAGAGATTCCTGGGAAATGCACCTGATCCAGGTTACAGCTCAAATTAATGCAGGAAGCAGGCTGGCTTCTATTCGCACTGATTACATTTCAAATGGGCCTTCAGTGCATAATGATTAATATTTCACTATAATTATTTGTTCCAATTAAATGTAGCATGATTAAGCGACATTTCCCCCTGTGAAGCTAAACTGCATTTTTTTCTTACAAAAAAAGCAATGTTAAAATTAATTAAGGGAGGTTTGACTTGCTTATTTTGCCATTAAAACTGCTCTTCTTTTTCCATTGCTAATTGAGAAATTTAATTTCTCCAGTATAGTTCTGTTGTATACAAAAGAGGCTGCAATCTGGTAATTAAAAGGAAAAAGGAGTATTTCTCCCCAGAAACATTAAAAGTAGAAAAAAGCCATTCAGAATGTTAAAACCAACAATAACTCCTCTTGACTTGGTCAACAGCTTTGGATTTGACAATAAGTTCTGAATACTTGGTTTATGAAAGGTATCAAATCCAAAGGGATTTTCCAGCAGGAAGAAACAGACTCTTTATTCCATTATTTGAGATTTTCATGAAATAAAAGTTGAGTAACATGAAAGGTGGTTAAAAACTCCCACATTTTCTCAGTATTTTCCTCAGACAGGAAGGTTCACTTCTGAAGAACTGTCAGAGTTGTGGGGTTTTTTTCTGGCGGAACCTCAATTGTGACTCCTGACCACACAAAGCAGCAGAACTTTCATAGCAGAGAAGTTCCAACTTGCTCTGGAATTCCATTCCCTTGGATATTCATTATCTTCTGGCTGATATTTTTAAACCTGCCTATGGGATTTGGATGCCCAATTCCCATTAAAATTAAAATGGGAAATGAGTAACCAAATTAATTAATTGTATTAAAGTTAATGAGAGCTGGGCATCCATATCCTTAAGGCAAGTTTAAAAATTCCAGCCAGTCGAGCTTTAGGACATAAGTATGTGCTCTGGATGGGCATTGACCTACAGGAAGCAGGGAGAGGTGTTTGTGCTACACAGTGGAAAACACTTCTCTCAACGTAGTAAAATATCTCCAAACACTGACCAATGCTAAAAAACAACAGAATTAAACCCCATATATATCTACATCCACATCCTATGCAATAGCTGTTCACAATTCAGAGTAATTCAGATAATAAGAGCTATCAAATCATGATTTAGAGCTGTAGTTTGATTTTTAAAGAACTGTCATAATAAATTTAAACATTAGTATATACTATTATTCAGAGCTTCCCACAGATTTTCCTGTCACTTCAAACATTATTATTATTTTATATCTCTAGAAGAGATCAATCACTTCCATTTAATATATTTAAAATTACTGATTCCCCTCCCATACCCTGCATAGCTATTCTGTCATAAAAAAACAGTTCACAAAGCCTATGGGTCAGCAAGAAGCTGGCTAGTAACACAAATCATAGACTTATATTAGCACTGAAAGTAGGATTTGGGTCTCCCAAAAGTATTTGTAATTTTGCTGACAACTAAAATTACACAGCAGTAGAAGCAGCAATGTATCTGTGGCAGCCTAATGGACTTGGACTTACTTTGTTTTGCAGTTTTTAGAGTGAACTCTCATTTACCAGAAGATTTTAAACTGAGTTTTTAACTACCCCACTCTCATTTTTGCTACAGCAAAGAATTTCTGGATGTTCAGGGATCTCACTACCAGTCAGCCAATTTTTAAAACAAATTCCCTTCATGTCAAAGCAAAGATGTCATATTTCACTGACACAAACAGAATTCTTCTGAGACTTGAAGCTATGGCAAGTGTGAAACCTGTGTTTTATCAAAGAACAGAACTTTCTATTAAATAATCTAAGTATTGATGGAAATATAATAGTTGGCCAAGCAATATATAGTTAATGTATTAACACTGCCAGTCCTCTCTCTAGGTAGAACTTCAGATTTCCTTCATGCTTTTCTAAGAGTCTCTTAATCTTCTGTAACCCAAAGTACACGTTGGCAAAGCAGCTCCAGGTGAATCACTGCATATCCCAAAATCCTGGATGAGCCCTTGGGCTGCCCCTGGAAGGGGTGACTGGGGCCACCTTGGAGGGGGCCTGGAGCAATCTGCTCTGGGACATAAACCCCACCGAGTCCCACTCCCTGCCATGGGCAGGGTCACCTTCCACTACTTCAGGTTCCTCCAAGCCCCATCCAACCTGGCCTGGAACAATTTCAGGGCATGGCCTATAGGTACTCTCCTCCATAATCCATTCAGATGCAAGCCCAAGAACTACTGGTGGAAAAAAAAAATTAAAGAAAATTAAGAGAGTTTAGGAAAAATCCTGTAAAAACACAAAGGTTACTCACTGTCCTGTGATGACCTGTGATATAAATCGTTATTGGCCACATCTCTCTGTTCATTGCCCTGAAACTTCTCTAGCCTTCTCTCCTTCTGCTCCATGTTTTATTAGTTTCTTTTTAATTTATCACCACACACATCCAAACAAGAAGCTGTGTCCTATTAAGCACTTTACAGGATTTACATTATACAGCCATTACTGGAAATGTTGAGTGTCATTAATAAAAATGCTGCTAATTTTAAATAAACTCCACTGTTCCACAGAGGAACATGAGCAGACATAAAACTTGGGAAAAAAATCAGATTTATAGTGTCATAAAGGATAATTACTGAGCAAATTATCAAGGCAAAATTTCTACTCTTCTCCCTACAAGAGTGTCCAAAGATCTATTTAGAACTTCTGCTTCCTCTAGGTAACGTAACAGTGGTTCAGAGGATGCACAGCACAACTCATTGATGTAGATCTGGAGGGGGATTTGTGTGAGGAGAGGCTGAGGGCTTGTTCAGCCTGGAGAGGAGGAGACTGAGGGGAGACTCACTGAGGGCTGCAGGACCCAGGGAATGGCTGCAACTGGGCCAGAGCAGGGTCAGGCTGGATCTCAGGGATAGATCCTTCCCCCAGAGGGTGCTGGGCACTGCCCAGGCTCCCCAGGGAATGGGCACGGCCCCGAGGCTGCCAGAGCTCCAGGAGGGTTTGGACAGCACTGCCAGGGATGCACAGGGTGGGATTGTTGGGGTGTCTGTGCAGGGCCTGGGGTTGGACTGATGATCCTGGTGGGTCCCTTCCAATTCAGGACATTCTGTGATTCTGTGATTCTTCAGTGCTAGAGAGCTAGAAAATAAACAGTCTCAGAAATAACTTCTACCAACATCTCAGTTTTCAGCAGGTCCAAAAGTTATTTGGGTTTTTGGTTTTTTTTAAGAACCACTGCACAGGAAATGTTGACACCCTCTCAGTGCAAACCCCGAACAAAGCCTGGCAGTTGTCAGATACAATAATCTAAGAAGAAAGCTGTGAAAACGTCTCCTTTAGAATCTCTGCATTGTGCTCCCAAGTGGCTCCAAATTGTTGCAGATGTTCTTTGCAGTGCCTCTGTTAATGCTTCACACTGCCTGGGCCGGCCACTGCCGTGTGTTTTAGGTGTGATGGGAAGAGGGGGAAATTACATTCTCAGCCAATTCACATCACCACTTCCCTAAATTCCTGGGAGACACTGGCAGGGTAAGATCTGCAACAACAGCCTCTCCTGGGAGAGCAGCAGTTAAACGTCCATAGATGTTAAAGTGTTCCAATGCAGGCTGATCCATAGGGATGACACTGGCACTCACTAAGCTGCTACAAGCCTGTGACAAACCTCCAGAGACCTTTATTTACTGCACTCTTATTCTTCCCAGAGCCCAGATAATTGGAGCAATCCAATTTACAGTCTGTCTGACAACAGTCAGACATGTTGGGTGTTAGAGGGGACCTTTGATGTGACCTATCAGTGAACTGTATCTGTATTTCAGGAGAGGTTAAAGCCGAGTCCAATCTGCATTTTCCCTAAGGAATTTTATGGTACTTTCCAAACCACAGACTTGTCCCATATTTCACCCTTCCTGCAACCACCAAGTGATTTATTCACTGTTCGTGCTGCTTAACTATTTCTTTCCAGCTGTTTCACATGTGCCTGTTGGTTTTCCATTAGCAAATCCTGAGGCACTGTCCTTAGGAAACCAGCATAAAATCATTCCAGTGGCTGTGGTGAAAAGCTTTTCCTTATTGCTTGCACACTGGCTCTCTAGTCCTGTGCACTGAGGGCTCCTTCAATTTAATTTGGGAATATTGGGCAGAATGGAAGCTTTGGAGAAGGTTTGTTAGGGTGACCCTCCTGCTGAGTTGCAAGGTGCAGCAAGGAACACCTGGCTTTCCTAAGCCCTTCTCAAAAGGAACTCTGGATGTGGCTGGGTCCAATCCCTATCCCAGGCTTGGTTTGCCTCAACAATTGTACAGGTGTAATTGAGCCTTTTTACATGAGGACGGCAACCCAAACATAGTTATATGAATAATAAAATTATTTATTTAAATTGATGATGGTAATGAATATTTTAATGAGAATTATTGACTACAAAGTGTGGACACCTAACTATGAGAACAGCACACTATTTATTGAAGCAACAATATTAAAGCTAGAAAAACAGATATTAAGTAGGGATTGATGTCACTCACCCATCCCAATGACCAAATCTCATTTCTCAGCCTCAAGGAGTGACCTGAGGGTGTCCCTGCTCTGGGAAGGAATCTCCACACACTCCCAGAAGGGGAATGTTAGACTCTCCTGTTAAAAAGTCGGACTGGGTTTTTATGGCCTAAAGTGATTGATGTCAGTGTTTCCCATAAATTCATTTGACAGACAAATGCTGAATATTTATAAATGCTAAGGAAACTATTCAATAAAACAAGGGCTCAGTCTGGATTTTGGCTTTACATCAGTGGATTTTTCCCCAAGTGTGTGCACACAAAACCAACAAAACAGCCTCACATTGACTAATATTTATTAATCAGCAATGCCTGAAACCAGTTAAAAGCTGAAAAGCAGGCATCTGAAAGAGCTTCTCTCTGTCTCAATAAAAACACCTAGTAAGTAATAATTTTCCCAACTGGGAGCCTGCTTAAAGAAGCTTGCATGTTCTTCTGTGACCTCTGTGTTCTTCAGAGGTTTCTTTCCATATTTCTCCGAGAGTTTTAACACAAAAAGGAGAAGAAAGACAATCAGGTTCTGTATTAGGTTAACTTTAGTGGGCCCAGAAAATGGTAAGTCAGGTGTAATCATGCCTGAACTGATCTTACACACCTTGACCAGGCCTTTGAAGACCTTGGCATTCAGTAGATCTCCATCTGCTTGGAGCTGACAGAAAATTTAGCTTGTTCCAGCTGCATCTCAGCAGAACATCCCTCACTTCTTCCATCATATCTCTGTGTTTTGGTCAAAAGAGAAACAGATTTACATAAAATTCATAGAGAATATGGAAAAATAGAACAGAATTATTCACTTGGAAGGAATCTGCACTGATCATCTTGTCCAACTTTCTCACCAGTTCAGAGCTGACTGACAGATTTGTGAACCAGCAGAGGAAGTTTTATATCAGATAAGGACCTTTGAACATCAAGATAAGTCTTTCTTGGTCCAGCTCCAGCCACAATAAGAAACCTAGTGTTCCAATGTCTTATTTCACTTATGATGAGATCATAGAAATTGTTCTTTTCTTTCAGCATTTTTCTTTTTATGGCTACAAGCTTATACAGCAATCAATCCCTTCCCTCTCACCACCTTACACTGTCACCTAAGTTTAGGGTGAGCATAAGGCAAAATAGTTCCATACATTCATTTTGACTACCAAAAAGCCTTGAAGACCCAGGAAATACAGCACTCGCTGTGGAAATGCTGGAAGTCTCGTACTGGCATAGTCACTGTCTCTAAAAACTTAACAGCTTAGCATAATGAAAAGTGTAATAAAATACTCTTTATAAAAGCATGGCATTGAAACAGTTATTTTTATTTAAAAATAATAGTTCAGGAAGCAGTAAAATTTGAAGTTATAGTTAATTAGATTATTCAAGTCAAACAGGTTGCTCTAGGAAGCAGGAGTAGTGAAAGCACTCTTGTTATATTTTTTTATACAAGTCAAATATTTGTTTCAGAAATTTCCCAGATGCAATGAAAAGGGATAAAGCCAGAAAGGAACTTTAGAGCAAAATTCAATTGTTGAGCTGAACCTATTTCTTCTCCAGTTTTTTCTTTGTTTTTCCTGTTTTACCAACAATTCTCACCTCACTATTACATGATTTTGCACTTTAGCCAATGAACCAGAACAATCAATCAGCTTTATTGCCCGTCCAAAATCTTTGGAGTCTCAGAAAATTCCAGCCACGGATATTGAGCAACTTGCTCAAGGTCATGGAAGGAACTAGAAAATTATTTGAGTCACAGTCCAATGGCTTGGACCTCCTCCCTCAACAGACCTCATTAATAAAAACTGGCTGACTTATATTAATAGGACTTAATTTTTTCCAAGCTGGAGCTGAATTTGACAGGAATAGGATACAACTGGCTCTCAGTGGCATTTCTAACCCTTAACTATAATATGTGTGTGTAAGGCTGTGACAATGAAAGGACTCACGTGAGCATCATTCTGAGACAAAAATTAAATATGTAGATCAAGAGGCAAGCAAAGACAAACCAGGTTCATGCATTTGGACCACACAGTAGAAGTTTTATTTGTTTATTTTCTATTTTTTTATTTGCTTTGCCACGACAGGGCTTTTATACAGCCTCTCCCTCATGCCTAATAATTAATGATTTTGTGACGATTACAGTGTGACAGATGAACATCACTCAGCATCCTTTGACATAGCATCATAACAGTCCCCTTGGTTCTGTTTTGCAAAGTTTGAAGCTTCTATTTCAGTTTCCCTGCTTCTTTTTCTGCCAGCCTTCTCTACTCAGCAATGTGCATTCTGTGCCAATTAATAAGCAAATTAATGCGGTGACAAAAGTCCCTCTGCTTTAGTTTAGAGATTTCCTCTCTAGATTTCCTCTACCTTCCTCTCTGAGCTGATGACAACCCTTATCAGATTTATTACCTTTGTCAATCAGTAGATTATGGGCATTCATCTGAGACAAGAGTTACTCACCAAAGCAGACAGGAATTTGCACGTAAACAACCTGCTGAATTTCTCCTGGTAGAAACCTGGCTGGAAATGCCCATTCATTAAACTGGAGGTTACAGAACTGAGGTTTGTTTTCATCCAAAATATCAAATTTTCCCCATTTCTCATCCTTCTCCCCACTATTAGTGCAAAATGTGAGATTACACAATGTGCTGGCCACAGATTTTGTCCATAAAAACTGCAGACCGAGTCTTGTTCTAAACTTCCTCCAAACTCAAACTGATTTCTTAATCAGCTTAAAACACCCCAAACACCAAACCAGGCAAACCCAAAGATCACCTAGGCATGACTGAAGTAACAGGTCTACTGAAAGTGCCCAAAATTAAGTAAAATCAGATTCCTCCAAGATTGCCACCGTATAACCACTAAACGAAACTCAGCATTCCCAAAGATTCCTACTCCAGTGGTGGGATCTCCATCATAACCACAACTCCACCCAAACACGGAGGCTGCAGTTAATCACTGCTAATCTCAAAGTTAAGTATCTGTCACATTCCACTGTGGGGAGCTGCGAGGAGCTCTTTTAAAAATAGATGTCTAGAATGAAATTAAGTCAACCAAAACAACCTTGTTTATAGGTAAGGAAAAAACAACAACAAAAAAAATGGAGTTGCTCTATAAAGAGCACTAGAAAAGAGAGAAAAGGAGGAAGGATAATGGAAAAGGATGAGGGCTAGATCAGAGGCCGGCAGGGTTGTACACAGGGATGAAGCAGGCAGGGAGTCAGTCAGGGACACAGGCAGGTAGGACACGACACGAGGGTGAGCAGGAGCCAGCGAGGGCAGGGAAGACAAAAGGCAGGGAGACAGGGCAAAAAGGGCAAAAACAGGCTGGGGACAGGGCAAGAAGCAGACCTTAGCAGGCCGGAAACAAAGGAAGAACACAAGACCCAAAAGGCCCCCAGACTCAAAAAGCCCAAAAGACAAGACACTAAAAAACCTCAGTCACCAAGCCCCCAGACCTTGTGGTGCAGGTACTTTTATACCCCCTGGCTCCTCCCTAAGTCTGCCTGGTGATGGGAGACCTCTGGCCCAGTCCAGCCTTCCACTGCAGTCCGTTGGTGGGGGGAGAAACCTCTCAAGAGGGTGAAGTGACCTCGGTGTTCCCCTGCTGACTGCCTGACCAATGTTTCATTCCACATGCGAGCTGTGAAATGCTTGCAGGGCAAAGTCTCTCCAGAGTCAAGGCTTTCTCCCATCTTCTCCTCCTTGACTCCTCCAAGCGGCACCTCTGTAACCCCTCCTCCACATGCCTCTGGCAATCAGTGTTCAGAAAAATCAAAACTAAATTGGCTCCTCACAGTATCCCAAACTTCCCAAAGTGCTGGAAGAAAGTTACCCTTTTGATAATTCCCTAGGCCCTGTAATTAAGTGTCCTCAGTACTGCCCACAAAGTACAACTCTGTAACCACTAATACCTGTAGTGCCCTAGGTAATTCCCAGCCATTCAGCCTCTCTTACAGCTGATAATATAAAAAAATACATGGCTTGTGATTTTTTCCAGTTGATTTAACACCAGATTTATTCCCAAAACACTCAAAATTTTGAGAAAATTCTTATTTGATCCTACCCATTTCAAATAATTGAGAATTTGAATACCTCTGCCCATCCATATCCTTAATTCTGGTTCTTTGCTCACTGCTGCACACTGGGCTAATGGATAAACAGTATCAGAAACAGAAAACCTGCTCCAATTTGTCTTTAAATGTATGCCAAGACCTTCCTCTGAAGGTCTTACTCAGTTGCATAAACAAGAAGGGATTTGAAATTCATCCACTGATTCTCCCCCCTAGAACAGGGGTTTTCACATTATTGTTTCTACCCTAAAGTAACTCATGTTCTAGAGTGACCAACAATTTCTCATTTTTGTCTCTGCAAGGCAAGGTTGTTCAATAAGAAGGGAGATTTTGAGACAGGCTTGATTATGCTGATGAGATAAATTCCTGCCTGTGTTGTCTCAGGGCTTTAGCCCACAATTTTTAGCACGTTGTCACTCACACTTCAGCTATAATAAAATATTGGAAATAATAATAATAAAATACTAAAAGGTTGGAAAGGGCCTCCAGGATCCTCAAGTCCAACCTCTGAAGTTACCTAAGTCGCTCTTGCCACAATGCCTGGCTGTATTAGGACTCCTCAGGCATGGGAGAAGGCAGGGATGTCTGGGATTCAACATGACTTTGAAAATTACTACCTTTTTAATTTAAAAGGGCTCTTCTGTAACGTCTTCTGAAAGGAAAGGGATTCATTAAAAAGAAAAAACAAAACAACACTTTATTCTTTTTGCTTCAACTCTACCTAACAATTTATTTCCAACACTCATTTCACTATGAACTTCCTGTTTGTAATGACTTAGCTGTTAGAAACATGAAAAATCAGATATTCCCGTTTTCATATTAATACATACCCAAAGTGCAGGTAACATGGAAATAACTTTCTTAATAATTGCCACATCCATTTCTTCCTCTCCAAATAATTCATTATTGAAGGACCTTCCTTACCTTGTGCTACAACAGAGCAGGACTTTGTTTCTTCTTGGAAATCACTGATTTGGTTAAGCCTTTTAATCTTAAAACCTGCTAAACTGTGATAACAATTAGGTTGATTTCCTTGCCTCTACAAGTGCTATACAAAAGCCCATCAATCAAGGTGTATCTAATTATGAAACTAAGTTAGGAGGTGTTTGAACAAGATGGCTCAGGTTCTCAAGGGACCTGAGAATTGAATTGGTAGTTCAGACATATCAAATTAGTTAATGATTTGGGGACCTTTTTTTCTGCAAGAGCATGGAAATTGAAAAAGAATAATGAAATTCATTAAAGCTTCTGCATCAAAGGAACATGCAGAAAGGAGGGAACTTGGGCCTCGCTGCATGTGAAGTTTAGGATCTGCTTTATCTTGGTAGAGTGACAAGTGGTGGTGAGGGGAGCACTCCTGATTTCACAATTCACTGTACAGGTCACCACAGCACTGCTCATCTAATTGATTATCAAACACAACTCAGCCCTGAACTATTTCAAGCACTCACAAACAACCATGGCTTGGAGCTGGGGGGGCTTTTCCCCCTCTTTAGAGGAGGAAGAAAAGCAAATCCAGGAAGACCCCCTGCCTTTTGGAACAGGGAGAGCCTGTCAGGGTACATGAGTAGTGTTGGTACCTGCCCTGACAGCACCTGCAGGACACCTCACCTGAGGAGAAGTTGATTTCAGCCAGATGGTTCCAAACAGGGCCTGTGCTAATCTTGCATTCCTTGCTGCTGAATTAGGTTTCTAGTTTATAAATTGAGCTCACTCTGAGCATTCATTTTGGGCCTGCACAGCCCCTCCAGAATCAACACATGGAAAGCAGAGACATTCCTGGCATTAAGGAGCAAAAAGCTTCACCCCAACACCTTTGGACAGGGGTGGAAATCTCTTCATTATTCAGCTTCAAGTGACAGGGAGTTTGGTGGAACATTTTACCACATATTCTGCACTGGGTCCATTTAAAATGTACCAAAATATCTCCCAATTCCTAATTAATTCCTTCAGTTTGGGAATCTTTTACCTGATCAGCACCTATTTTAGTAATACAGAATCATGGAATCCATGGAATGGTTTGGGTTGGAACGACCTTAAAGCCCCTCTCATTCCACCCTATGCCATGGGCAGGGACATTTCCACTGTCCCAGGTTGCTCCCAGCCCTGTCCAGCCTGGCCTTGGGCACTTCCAGGGCTTCAGGAGCAGCCACAGCTTCTCTGGGCACCCCGTGCCAGGGCCTCCCCACCCTCCTAGGGAATAATTCCTTCCCAAAATCCTATCTGAATGTTCCCTCCTTCAGCTTAAGGCCATTCCCCCTTGTCCTGTCACTCATGCTATTCCTGATTCGTAGAATTATAAAAATGGATAAAAAAAAGAATGTTCTATTGCCTATGCTTTTTTTTTTTTTTTGGCGTAGAAAATTGAACATCTAAAGTTCAGTCAGAACTCAGAAGTTCCTTTTAGATGAGGAAAAAGCAATCAGGTAAAAAAACCTCCTTGGATAGTCCTACCTGCAGTAATAGGGTGGAACAGTAATACTGTTGGTATCAGTTGATACAGTTCCTCTGAGTAAAGGAGAACAATTCCAAACTACTGGAGTTTTAGAACTTAGTCTTTTTAAGGGCCTGTTGTGACTAAGTATTTTGGGCTTAAGATTGTGCTTCTACTTGTTTTCCTTCAGCAGAATCCTGCAATGTTGAAAAAAATCCTCATTTCAGAGACAGATTTTTCCAGCCTTGCAAACCAAAATCAGATTTCAAACAGTAACAACCACTTTCCTTTTTCTCAGGTCCTTCAGAAAAGTTTTCATAATAATCACCTTGTAAATGACATGTTTACAATCTACTGAGCTAAAGCTGAAGGTTCAGGAGGGTTTTGAGGAGATCTTGGGGCTACCCTGAAAAGCCCAGACAGATTTGGCACAATTGAATGGCATGGTATAACACAAATTTCACTTTTGGGGATCCTTCACTTCAGTCAGACACATTTGCAATACACAGTTGCCTGGGTGAGCAAAATCATCACAAGATTTATTTCCCAATAATTCTTCTTTGAAAAATTAAAGGCAATTATTTAAGTGCCTTTTAGGAAGACATTAAATCCAGGTGTTTCATAAACAGGCAACGGGCATGGGCAAGGAGCTGCTCACACAACGTTTTAAACAGTCACTGCTTGAAAAATAAGGATTGGAGAAGCAGCAGAAAATAACCAGGTTAATTAAGTCTGCTAAAAACCAGGAGAACACAGGAGAAAATTCATGCATCCAGCAGAAATGACTTGCACACAGAGTTTTTAAGATTGATGAGGTATTTGTTGAGAGTGGCTTGAATGGTTTTATCCAAAACAAGGAGTTTGGGGGTTGTGGCACCTTCTGTTTTAAAAATACGCTATGTCCTTAATTAAATATGTTTAAAAAAATTATTATACAAGTCCATTTCTGGTAGCTTTGGAACTCACCCAGAAAGAGTCTGCTGAGTAAACATGCTGTTAATCTATAATAGCTGAAAAGCGCATTTCAGTCCCTAAGCGTGCTGTCATCCACCACCTTGCTTGACCAAGGAAAACTAACTTAGGTGGCTTGAAAATTCCCTTTCAACCTGAAACCTGGTGCAAGGGGGGCAAAGATAAACGTACTACCACCAAGGGATCAGTAACAAAATTAATTCAAATCATTCCCCTAAGAGTGTATGTCAGATTCCACTGTATTATTTGTTCTTAATTAATGCTTTAATTCCCAGGGTGCATAGACATGATGGTTTGACCTGCTCTCTCCCCTTACACTGTGCTTTCCCCGTTGTTTCCTTAGAATCATTAAGGTTGGAGAGACCTCCAAGGTTATCAAATCCAGCCTTCAACTGGATTTCCCTGTGCTACCTCTGCTCATTTGCTGAACACTTCCAGGGATGGAGACTCTACCACCTCCCTGTGCAGCCCCTTCCAAAGCCTGACAGCCTTTCCAAATTTTTTGTCAGTATTCGACCCGAACCTCCCCTGGTGCAATTTGTGGCCATTTCACCTTATCCTGTCCCTTGTTCCCTGGGAACAGAGCCCAATCCCCACCTGGCCGCCCCCTCCTGTCAGGGAGTTGGGGAGAGGGATCCAAGACTCCTCTGAGCCTCCTTTTCTGCAGGCTGAACTCCCTTAGTACTCCCAGCAACTCCTCAGAGGATTTAGGTCCTAGACCCTTCCCTGCTTTGTTGCCCTGTTTAACGCCATTATCTGCTTTCATGGATTCTTTTTTCCTTTGTTTCAGGATGACCTGACAAGAAGTATCCTGGTTGGGATGGATGTTGGCAGCACTAAGCTGCATTAAGATGTTAAATTGTCAAAATTCTGCCATATTCCCTTCTCTGTATCTATTTTTGCTCAATACTTGAAAAAAAATGTTCTTTTTTCCCTACAAAAAACGCCAAAACCCCAACATTGTGTTCAAAAATCCTGGAAGGAAGAGAGGCTTGGGTGTCACCCTGTTTTTGAAAGCCTTCTGCAAAGTTTATATTCTCCAGTCAGATTTTCTCATGCATTGTACTAACAACGCTAGTTTTGTTTACATTCCTTCGTGGAGAAGGGAAACTGACAGACTGGTCACTTCACCAGTCTGGTTGAGAGGTGAGATTTCATCTTCCAATCCTTTCACACTTTGCAAACCCTATAAAACTGTGTATCCATAATAAACAGCTCTCTCTTTTTGGGGGCCTCAGCTGTTCTCTTAATTGTGGTGAAACCATGTCCTTCTTTCATGCCCGGGTGCTGCAGGTACTACAGTTGGTGAACCCCTCCATGCGACAACAGTTTGGTGTGGTCTTTCTTGTTATCTCTTTCTTTCCCTGCAGTGTGGTGCCTACACCCCTCACCCCCACTTGGGAATGATCCTCACCCCCGTACCTCCGATGGATGACTCACTGGTTCTCTATATCTGGAAAGAATTCCTGGCCAGAAAACAGGTCTCTGTTTCTTCTGAAGGTGACGAAACACTTTTTTTCTGGGCGACAGATAACGGGTTTTTCTCGGCCCTTGAGGAGGTTTTCTCCAGGGAGACGTGGTCTCTCCTGGGGGATCATTTATTTGATGCATTGTCTGTTGACTTGAGTGTACACGTGGGAAAACCCTCGATTCAGTGGAAACTCCTGGATAGAGTTTTCCAGGGTTTGGACCCCTCCAGCCCCCAGAGCTCGAGTAATGTGGTGAGCTCTCAGGCAGGCTCTATCGCCTCAGATATGGATGGGGAGCTTGGCAGGGACCCTGAGGTCCCTGCAGGGGACTCGGTTCGGTTCAAGCCACGAGGCGAGGCGGGGCCCCCTTCTTCCCCCGTGGGGCTGTGCCGGAGGATGGCTCTGTCCCGGGCTCCTGCCTCGGGGCCCCTGATCAGCGCATGCCCGAAGCCCCGCAGGGCTCTGGGGGCTTGGTGGGCTCGGCGGAGGCGGCCCTGCCCTTTCCTGTGCCGCGGGGGCAGCGGGGTGCGGGGGGATCGCCCTCCCCCTCTGCCTTCCCGGCGTTTGGGGGGGAGGGCGAGCCTCCTGACCTGTCTCCACCTTCCCTGGAGCCCAATTCGGAGGCAACACTGTGTCCGAATTTTGCTGTTTCTACTACCTATTGTGTCGGCGGACTGCCGCCAGACGCAGGGGGGGCCAACGCTGACCCCCCCGATTCAGTACACCCTGCTGCACGTGTGCAGGCAACAGAGGATGTTCTAACAGGGGTGTCCCCAATCGGAGGACAGCCCACCCTGCTCCGGGAGGAGGTAGGGCCCTCTGCCATGGGCCTCCGGCCCGACGGAGGAGCTCTCATAGGAGCAGTTTCGGACACACCCTTTCCCACGCTGCCACCACTGAGTGCGCTAGCGGCGGCAGTGGTGGTGTCAGCCCCAGGTTCCGCTGGAGCCCCATGGCCATCCAGCCCGCCCGTGCAGTCTGCGGCATTGCCTGTGGCCATGGCGGGGGGTGGTGGCGCGGCCTCGCTGGGCCAGAGCGACTGGCTGAGGCACAGAACAAAGGCACGGTGCAGAAAGCCGGGCTGCCCACTGCGTGCTGCCCGTGTCCTGCGCCGCCAGCGGTGCAGCTGTGGCTGGAATCCAAGCGGCCCCTCGCCTGTGCAGCAGCCATCAGAGGCAACGGCGGCGGCTGGTCTGGTCCTGCTGCCTCCCAGTCAGGCTGTGCTGAGCTCAGGAAATGGGAAACGGAGCGCCAAGGGGAAGCGCACTCAGACACAAGCTTCTCTTCAAGCCCCGGAGCCTATGGAGGTTTGCTTGGCCAGCCTGCAGCCAGCACCTGTGGCTCCACAGGCCTTGACATCTGCACAGCAGACACAGTTGTCTTAGAGGCAAGTGACATAC
>VZTR01011385.1:16776-48252 GCA_013400775.1 Chaetops frenatus
TGATAATGCATCATTTTTCAGGAGAAAGTTGCTTTTTGCAGTGAAGATGTACTCTTCAAGGAAGTCAGCCTCTAAGTTCAGGTCAAAATTTCCTCAATACTAGGTGCTCAGACAAGAAGTACAGTTGGCTGGTTTATTGGAACAAAATGTTTGACATCAGTGCAGTAAATAAGCATGACAATTTTGTTTCAGGTTTTCAAAAAAAACCCATTTTTTTTAAATTGTTCATGGAGAAAATTGTCAGAACCAAGTCTAAACTGTAAGTCGAACAAAAAAGATCAATTTATTTAGACACCTGATTCAGAAAGCCTTCAGCAAGCCTTCACCCTAGTTTTTGGAGTGCAGTTCTGTTGTAATCACTAACAGTTGTTATAAATCAGACCTGAGGCCCTACTTACTAAATCTCAGGTTGTATATACAGAAAAACAAGACTATGCCCAGCAGCCATGCATGACCATGCATCTGCTTTATCCACACAATATCTGTGTGTCAGAAATAGCAACTGGCTGCAGTTATGTGGGGGAGTGTTTCCATCAAATATTGTCCTCTCTCTGCTTTTTCTGAATCCTTTACAACATAGTTACAACCTGCACAGCAGAAGCAGCTCAAAGGCAGCAGCTGTATTCACTTACAATCACCTTTTTTCTTCAGAACATTGACATGTAGAATGTACGTCAAAAGTATTTTGCAATTAGCAGTCAGTATACAACCATATGAAATTTGAAACTTAAGATCACCATGTATCTCAGGTTCAGAAAATCACCTCCCATATCAAGAGAGAAAAGATTCCTTCTTTGGCATGTCATTGATGAAAATAAGCATAACCAATATGGACATATTTCTAAAGAGTCACGCACTCATCCCTTTCCCACAAAATTAAAATCCAGCTGATCAAAACATTTTCATGAGTAGCCACTTTACACACTGAAGGAAGGTGAGGATAATATTAAACTGGTGACTAGAATAGAATAGAATAGAATAGAATAGAATAGAATAGAATAGAATAGAATAGAATAGAATAGAATAGAATAGAATATTCCTGGTGATTTTTGTTTCATGCCATGGGAAATCTCAGGAACATATCTGAACATCAACAAACCAAAGATCCTCAAGGATTAAAAAAAATCATATGTGTCCTATTATCTGGTACCCCCTCCAGGAGATAAACCAATAGATTTTATTTTTTTTTAAATTCACACATTGAATTTCATTTCACATCTTTCTGATTTAGTGTCCTTAGTAGCCAAAGCATTGCAAATTAGTATCTTGTTCCTTTCTATATATAGATAAATTAAGTAGTAGTTTTTATTTTCCTCATAAATATATAAATTTCCCATATTGAAATTGGCACTAAAGAGGGGAATACTCTAGGTTTAACTGAAATAAAAAATAAACATCTTTCTCTTTGCAGCAAAACAAAACAAAACAAAACAAAACAAATAAAAAAGAAAAAATAAAAAAGGAAAAAAGAGAGAGTTTAACCTAGTTAAATCCCTTTTTCTAACTATGGTGCACTGATGCACTTCTGGTTGTCTGTATTGTGATCCTCCTGAAAATAGAAACTTTATGTTTAATTGATTTATTTGTAATGATTCTGGCTTAGGGAAGAGACTCTTTGAAGCTGATTGATTACTGCAACAAGCTTAAGATTTCATACCACAAGAAACCTTTTTGTACTAATAAACAGTGGGACAATAAAGCTCTGGGGCATGGTGTTTCCCTTCACATTAAAGTGAGGATTTGCAACATAAGTATGTGAGGGACATAGTTTATGTGCTCCCAAGAAGCAGACATAATGAACTATTTCTTTTAATGGCAGATTATCCCTGTTTCTATTTCCTGGAGTGAAGACCTCGCAAATTGATGTATCTGTCCTCTGAGGTTTTCAGAGAGGCATTATGGCATTTTAAAATATTAATATGAGAGTACATTTAGCTGAAAGTAGCTAGCCTGGTAGTCTCTTGTGGCTGCCATACAGGTCACCAGAGACCTCCTGTCTCTCAAGGCAAATGATTTACTCTAAGTGTATCATTAAGATATACTTTTTTTGAATTTATGATAGTGCTTTCTTACAAAGTTATACCTTTTCTATAAAAATTTAAGCATTTTTATGCTATTTTCTCCCTTCACTCACTGTTCCTTAAAAACCTGGTCAGTGTCACGGGCAAATTGAAAGTGCCACCCCCTGCACTGCAGTAGTGGGTCTGTGTTGAACACTGATTAGCTAGGACTGGATGTCACATCTTGTTATAACTTTACATAGCTGAAAAATTTCCTAGGAGATTTGAAAAGAACTGCAATTATTCCNGAGAGAAAGAGGAGACAAAGAGACAAAGAGAGAAAAAGAATGAGAGAATGAGAAAAGAAAGAGAGAGGAAAAAACGAGTGAAAGAAAGAAATGAAAAGAGTATCTCAAATGCTCAAATGCAGTAAATTGCAAGATTAAAGAAATGAAAAAGTAATAATTAAATATATAGTAACAGATCAGCTAAAAAAGTTTCCTCTTATGGGAAATCTAATACTTAATATATAGTTGCTTATTTCACATTTTCTTCTGCATGATATATGATATCAAGGGTGAGCCTGTGACCTTCAGAACTTCTAGAGGCTCATCATCTGCTCAACTTAAGTGTTATTTTAAAAAGTCAGGAAAGTAGACAGATGTCATTTTTGTTTCCTGAAATTGTATTGGATTTGGTACTTTCACATTCATGTATCAACACCCAAAAATTTTGCCTTTTCACAGGTGGCAGAGTGTGAGTCTTCCCATATATCTGTTCTTAGGAGATCATAGATATGGTTAAGGAGATGAAGGTTTCACAGGAAGGGCATTTTCTGAAAAGCAATCCAAGGCTAGCTAAAATCAGTATTCAAAGCCACAAGTGTAGGATCGTGACCCAGAATATTAGAGGTAAACTTAAATACTGGTCTTTGTTTTCCTTCTTGATTTATTTAAGCCTAAACTGATCAAAGTACATACCAACATAATGTAATAGCTGAAATGTAGTTTTTCTGTATTTATAGTATCACATTCAAAGCATACCTGGTAGATTTCTCCTCCATGCTGTTATCTATTGTGGTTTAGTCATGTACAGAAGGAGAAAAATACAGTTTATATCTGAGTTTGTTCCAAAACTGAAGCCTCAGAGCGAACAGCATAGTGCTTGAATATACAATGCATCTCCAAGAAAGTCATCAAAATACGAATTAAATAAATTTAAATTTTTTTATTTTAAATCCTTCAATTCCAGTTTACAACAGTGCTCATAACTTGTGACAGACACCGAAAATTTTGAGAAAGTGCACAGCCTGCCCAACTTCATGTGAACTGATGCTCGGGTGGAAGGTATGTGTGCCACAGTGTTACTGCCCATTTCCTTAAGCACTGCTATCCTCTACAGCATGTGCAGCAGAGAGCAGCAGATGGGCCTGTGCTGAAGGCAGAAGACCCTAGGGTGTCTGCATGCAGGAAAAACGTGTCCATGTGGCTTCATAGCAAGACATTAGATAGCTGCCACCTGCTCCTCGCGACCACCACAAGGGTTAGCTCCCCGCTGCAGAGGAAGATAGAGAGGGAGGTGGGGAATAGGTACAGCCAGCCATCCTGGATGATGTGTTCCCTTTCCAAAGCCGTGGGATTTTAGATAGCTGTGCAGTCAATGCCAAAAGGCAACTCAAACTTAAAATCCCTTGAGCAGCACTGGGGAGCTTGCCATGGGCACAGCTGTGGCCACAGGCCCGCCCCTGTTGGGGTGCCCGGGGCAGAGGTGGCACAGCACCAGCAGCCCCAGTCCTGCGGAGTGGCAGCACGTGGGTCCATGTGCTGGTTTCCTGCTGGTTTCCCCAGCTGTGAAACCCACCTGTGCTTGGCTCTGTGCACTTTCTCATCTGTACATAAGGCAGATTGCATTGCACTTCACATCTGTAGAGGAAAACTGAATAAATTTTTAGAGCAGCCTGCTTTGAGCTCTAAGACGTGGCCAATGTTAATTTCAAGTTCATCTACACAAAGGTATTCCCAGTTTTCAGTTGACAGCTTTATATTTATGTGTGCAAGCAACATGATACCACTTGCAAGTTGAAAATACAAGGAATTTATTTCTTTTAATGCTTTTACCTATCAATTCTGACATGGTATCAGAATTCTTACCAAAAAGTAGAACAATGTCTAAAAAATCACACCAACACGCTGAAAAGAAATATGAATAGGTATTTCATAAACAGACTTTTGGCCCAATTATAAATTTTTGAGTCTTTTATACTTTTTAGAGGAATTGAATGTTCTTTTTTTTTACTTTAGTTTCACATTATTTTAGCTTCTAGCTTGCAAAGGAACAAAGATTTTCCATTTTCTGTGTGACAAAACTTAAAAGAAACAAAATACCCTTAACAGAAATAGAGGGCAGAAGGTAGAAGAAAAAGACAAAGAAAATAAGAAGTGGAAAAACCTTCAAAAAAAGGGTGGAATACTGATTAATGATTAAATCTAAACTATTCATACATTCAACATTTTTATAGAAGTTATCAAATAAAGCAAAACATATGAACTCTCTAGACTTACACAGAATGATTTGCCAGTTTTCTAATTTTTGAGCAATTCCATTGATTAAAAACATATTTCAGATGGTTAAATAGCATTTTAGATAAGTGTGTTTTACAAGGCCCTTACAGAAAGTGCAAGAGACAGAATTATTTCATTTTTGAGATTGCTTTTACGTAATTTTATTTGCCTAGACGCATCTGTATTTCTGTGTTAATTCAAATGGTTGGAGAGACCAGCAAATACTGTAAACGTTATAGGATGTCCTGAATACAGACAGCTCTACCCTTTCATTTACCCTTATTCCATTTTTTTCCAGAAACTATTCTGAGAATGCTATTATTAAATGTATCTTAATCACCATGATTCCATTTTCTATTACTAGACAATCCACATCCCATAGCATAAAGGCTGCTGGGTACTCTCGTGATTCTTTTCCACCACTTCTCATGTACATACTTTTTTCTAAGTTTTCTTTTTTTTTCATTTTCTGTTTTTTCATGGTCTGCTCCAAATGTGGATAACGACAGATATATATATGTGTGTGTGTATATATATATATATATACGTAGATAAGTTTTAAAAGTAAGGATAAAAAAAGCTGACGATGTTGTTTCTGCCTAGCAAATCACAAAATGGTTCTGTTGGCAAACACTACAAATAATTTCTCTTTCTATGTTTCAGCTATGTCAGCCATGACTACAAATAACTGCATTTAACACTACATTTCAATTGGAGGAAGAAGTGGGTATCTTAAGCAGTCTCCTTAAATATGATACGGGAAAAAGTAACAGTGATAGCTCCTGCAACGATAAGTATGAGTGCTCCACTTGCAGAACAGATAATACAGGGATCTTGTCAACTGTAGCCTGTGGGACAGCAACTTCAGAGCACAGACAGCCTCTTCTTGTTATAGTGAGGGAGCACTTGTGTCTTCTGCCCGTCGAGTGTTTAGAGTGCATACTAAGTGATATTGAAAGGCTTTTTATCAGCAATCAGTTAAAAAAAAAGTTAAGCACTTTACTTTCCTAATAACTAATCTTAAATGCATCTTTAAATTTAACTGTAGCCAGAAGATTGAATGCTATCTTGAGGAAAAAAAAAAAAAAAAGGTAAAACCAACAAGAACAATGACAACTAAAGAGACTATTGAAAGTTGTATTCTTTGTTTATTTGCCTCATAGTTTCAAAATACTGGCAGCAAAGGTGCTTATGTCTGAGGATAGTGGGTTTTCCTCAAATAACAGATGTAATATTCAAGAAGAAAAAGTAACTTTTCATTCATTTAAAAAGGAAATTATGCCAATGTACATATAAAAATCCCATGTTTTTTATCAAATTCGTATTAGTAGCTTTTATTTGTCAAAGAAATAGAGATGTTCGATATCTGCAAGCAAGATGGCTCCTTCAATACCAGTCTTATCTTGAATCTGCCTTTGTAAGTCTTACTGGTTTTGCCCATAAAAGATGGTGCCATTGCAGAACTGAGGCTGCTTCTTGTCATTCCTCAGGTGGAGCAGCCAGCTTCTTCTGGACTTCCAGGGAGTTCTGCATGTTCACCATAGAGCTAAACCTGCTCTGTAAATGAGATCAGTCAAGTCTGTACTTATAGACTTGGACTATTACAACAGAAATACTGTATTTGGTAAGTCAAACAAGTCTTTAGTCCATTCTTGCACTATTAGTTAGTGTTGCATCAATCACAGTGAGCATAATTCCTCTACTGAAACAGTAAGAGCCTGAAGCTCCAGAACAGTTTCCATATTCAAGTAGTTTACAGCTGGATTCATCACCTAGTTGTAATTATATTAAGCTGGTATAATCAGTATAAAACATCTGTTTGTGCTCTTTGATAGCCAGTGGGGAGACCCAAGCATCTGAAGGGCAATCTATCTGAGGCAGCCTGGGTCTGCTCTAGCTGTCTGACCTGGCTAGAGCACTGCCTCCAGAGGACAAGAACATTCTCCAGTGAAGTAACTCGAGGGGAGGGGCACAGTTTGAACTGCCAAATGGGGTGTTGAGGAACACAGAACATTCGGGAACAAAGGGAAGGGAAAAGAGCGGGATTGACAGTCCCGGGGCGGGCCTCAGAGTAAGCACAACCCTGCTCAAAAGGAGTGGATTAGGGGTTGACAGACAAAGGGAAAAACCAGCGGGGTAGGGGGAACAGGGATAAACCAATTAACGTAGGAAATTGCAAAGAGAATTTAAAAACGTGCCACAACATATATCCATGTAACTTTGACACTGATATTATGAAAGATGAAACTCTGTCCAGGCATATCAATTTGATTTCTCTGGTGCCTTTAAGAAGAAAGCAGGACAACTACCTAAGAAAAATTTGCAAGAAGTGAAGTAGGATGAAGTTGAGTCTTGCCTATCATAATGGCATATTTTGACCATAAACACCTACTTTTGGATTTCTGTGGGAGTGTTTCAATTGCCAGTTTTACCTTCCTTAAAGAAAATCCCTGAAGAATATAAACAAACACTACATACTGATGTGAGACTGCCATTGACTTTAACAAAGAGGAGTATGTCTTTATAGGTTCTACTGGTGCAAAATTAAACAGTTAATTTTTTAAAAAATTACACATTTAACATCCTTTAAGGATAAGGAGATACTAAATGCATGGCCTATGAGACAGTTACGCACCTATTTTCAAAGTTGTAACTCATTCTGGTAAAAAATTCTCAAATATTGGGTCAATAATTACAAATATGTCAATCCAAATCTGCTCTCGATTTAGCTGTGGTCAGTGCAATTTCTCTTATTTTGCACCAAAACATGACAGAAGAATTGGAAAATCTCAATTTTATACACCTACATAGTCTCACATTGTGCAAAATGAAATTTCTCAATATACCTACTTAGAGTTCTTATTTTTAATATAAGGACTTTTCTCATTATGTATCTAAAATTATTTTTTAATGGTATGAGATAGTGAAAATTTTGATATGGGTTTATTGAATTCAGGATCCATCACACTTAAGCACTTGGCATATCTTTTCTATGCAAATTGTCTGAGAGGAACATAAGTCATTTTTAATAAATGTGGGGAAAAGGTCTGAGGTGAAATGAGGTTGGTGGTTGGGGCTCAGATTCTAATAAGATAAATTAAGGCTACTCACTCAGCTAACACTCAGTTCAGTTGTCAGCACTCCTGGTTTTAAAAAGGAAAGAAGATCGAAGAAAAGATTTAAAGATGAATGAGCCATGTGGGCTAAAACCCCCTCTCCTTTCAGTAGGTAGTGATTCTGCAGGGTCAAAGTTGAGGAGTGATGGGAAGAGTATTAAGAAATCTAGCAATTTAGAATGGAGATATATTCTCACAGACATGAATTATATCTTCAGAAGGTATAAATTTGTATTCGAAAGGGCTACTTTTTCCGGACATTAGAAGAGAAAGTGGCCTGATCCTTGAACCTAAGTCTGGGTTTTCAAGTTTCCAAGAAGTTCCCAAATGCTTGTGTAGTCCAAAATGTTTCCAAATTTCATGCAGTCCTGTAACCCATTCTCAACCAGACCTCCACATCACTTCAGGGAGCTACATACATGAAAGGATAATAGAAAAGGATCTTGAATTTTCAGATCGTATATTTGATAAATTACATCACTGAAACCATAGTGTTAATTCTCTACAGTGATGTTTATGGAGTAGCTGGTATAACATATATAGAGCGCTGTAAATAGGTCACGTTTTATTGTTTATTTTAACAAATGGATAGAGTTGCATTAGCATTGCAGAAAATGTATAAATATTGATTTGAAAACCTGGTATGCACAATAGAAGAGCAACCCTTGTAACCCTTTTAGAGAAACCCAGCCATAAATAAAGTTCATCTCCATTTTTCAACAAAACAATTAATACATAATTCATCCCAAAAGTATTATCATGCCTATTGCTACGAATGGCAACTGAAGTATTCTAACATTGCTAACACTACTCTGTGAAGACTGTATTTATTTGTATATCTGAGGAAGGGATGTAATGGTATGTACTGCAACAGCATTTTATTTGTGGTGGGATCTATAAGGGTAACTTTTAATAGCTGTGCATGGACTGAGCGCTAAAGGATGCAGCTGACAAATGTTTGTATTATTCTGACCATGGGAAACCAAAATCAATAAATGCATTTTTGGAACTAAGGAAACAGTTATGTATTGTCTTAGGTCATGTCTTGTTCATTTACTTTATATCTTTGGGTATGCAAAAAGCTCTGTACAAAAATATTAATGGTATACAGCTGTATATAAATAGAGCTTTTTTTTTTTATTAAGGAAACTTTGTTTAAGTACGATACTAACTGGTCAACGACAGCACATATATATTCACAATAACCAAAACTATCCAAAAGTTTAGGAGATTAATTTCATTTTAGATGGACACCACACATTATCTAAGCCTCCTGCTCTGGGAGTTGGGTTTGAGATCTCACAAGTAGGACTTCTACATTGCCAGTACTCTCCTGCTCTGCCAGGACTGAATGCAAGGACAAAGTAGCAAGCATCTCATTATACAGCGTGAACAAAAGAGGGAAAGGGTACAGGGAATTTTTTCATAGCTTCTTCCCAGCCATGAGGTGGATCTAAACAGCTTATGTTGTTTAGATCCATCTCAGGTACCTGTCATATCACAACCCAGGGGAGAACAATGAAGAGAACAGCAAGCACGTAAGTAAACCTTCAGGGCCAGCAACTGGCTTCTACATATGGATGGCAACAAGTGTTGGTTGGAAGAAAAAAAGCAACAGAGAGATATCAAAAGATAAGCATTAGATTCAGTGTTAAAAGAAAAACACTGTAATTACTGGATGTCCTAGCATAATTTGCCATAGCTTGCCATTTTGATACCATCTTGAAAATAGTAAATTTTGATGGCAAAAGTCCTACTGAAGTTTGAAACAGACAAATTTCTTCACTGAAAGGTTATTTTGTTTTACTGAAAAGTATTTGCAAAAGAACTCTATTAAAAAGCCTTTTTGGCTTTGTTGAACAAAGGCTTCAGTACTTGACAGCATTTTTTTCTTCTCTTCATTTTATGACTAAAAGTTCACGTGCAGATCAAGAAAATCAGAATTTGCTTTTCAGCCATCACAAAACAGAAGAGAACAGCATTTGCTGCTCATTGAACCTCAAAGTGTCAAACTGGCTGTAATAGGAGGGTTTTTCCTGCATTCACCAAACTCTAAACTGTATGCTCTCTTTTAATGGATATTCTTCATACTTTCATATCCTACACAGAAATGAGAAGACATGTATAACGGACAAATGATTACCTCATAAAATCTATAAATTTAGTAAAACAAGTCACCCTTTGACATACTTATGGTGAAGAGATGCTAGCACACACAAAATGCAAGCACATACAAAAAGACTTACATTGTGAATAATTAAAGAAGAAATAAAAATTACATGTGCTAACAAGAGAATTTGATAAAATTACAGGTTTAGATTAAACTTCCTAAAGTTTTAGCATTATTAAAGTGTTGAAATATTGACACAGAAATGTACATTAATGTTTGGAAATGAATCTTGAGTTTATCCTTCTCATCTTATATCTTGAGAAGATATCCTTAAAAATAGTATGTACTGAAAAAGTAGTTGGATTGCAGCTCTCTCATTTATTTAGAAACACAAGTATTAGATTTGGCTTGATTTTGTGGAGGTTTACAAACCTTAAGATTGAAGAAGAATTGGACAAGAATATTGTTTCTATATGGCAAATTGTGAATATTTGAAATATAACTATCTGGCATCTGAGATAATTCCAATCCTAGGGTTATAAAATTTCAGTGACACGTGGGATTTTATTTTAAATTAGTTTTTTTATGCTTATCTCTAATACTTGAGCTTGAGTGATTTGTAGTGTAAAAATAAATAGTGTAATTTCCTGCATATGTGTGACATGTCCTAAATAATGATTTTTAAGAAGTCCTGAAGGCTCCTCTTTTATTAATTTAATAATTTAAAATTTTGAGCTATTTTTAAAAAGAACACTAAATGTAATAAGTAAACCAAATACATTTGCACCTTACACATAATGCAAGCTAGATGTATGTATCTTGAATATTTCCTGTGGGGTAGGGTGAGATTATTTGTTTTTAGCCTATGATGAAATGAACAATACATATCTTTGGAACATGGAATGCTTTTTATATATATATAAATAAAGGCAGAAGAATTTCATCTAAAACTATATCATTTCAGAGAGTAATTAAATTAATCAAGGGGGAAATGAAAATAAATACGATGACAGTATTGTCATGATTCAAGAAGAATTTTAAGAGTTTGAAAGTTTCATTTTATTTGAAGACTCTAAAGATGAATTTTACTGGATGAGAGCTTTTCTTGGAGAGACACCTGAACTCTCACTACATAATCTACTTCTTGGTTTTGGAAGATTCCTTCTAGACATATTTCCAAAGAAAGATTACATAAATAAAATACAACAGCATTTTTCTTACCACCAAATGATCTTTCGTATAAAAAGCACTCTGTTCATTATTAGTACTGTTCTTCCCCTCTTTTTAAATTGATTTTTAAATGTTTCTACCTTGTGCTAAAGATATATAATTCTCCTTGAGATGCCGTACCTTCAGTCTTCTGATCTATTCTGCTCAAATAGTGATATGAGAGATAAACAGCTTTAAAAACAGTATTCTTTCCCTACCAGAACAGCAATTATTGCTGAAATTGTTCTGCACCCTCATATATAGATCAGTTCAGTGACTTTATGTTCTCAGTCCTTTGGTGTTGGTGTAGGATGAATTGCAAAGCTCTGAAAACCCACTTCAGGCAACTTGATTTCCTAGATAAATTATAGAACATGTGTTCTCCATCTAAGCTCAAACATGATTTTTACTTTTTGTGAAGCAGTGCCTGGATAGTCCCCTTCTCCATCAGAAAGGCACAGAAGTATGATTCCTCTGTTCCCATTCCAGAAACTATGGGAGAAATTTCAAAGTACTTTCTTTATTTTCCCATAAACATTTTATTTATCTGAAATTTCATTGGACCTCTAATACACAAATTTTTAGGAAGAAGCCAGAATTCAGAATTCAGAATTGCTTTTTCTTTCTTGTAGTCTTGTCATACTGAACACATACCTCCAAAATGTTCTGAAAGTCATTACAGCTTAATCTTCTCTGTTTGAATAATATTCATGGTTTGCAACAGAAAAAAAAATCCTCCTCCTATTTTGATAAGAAATATCAATTTGACATTTTTCTAAAATTCAACCTAGCAGAGAAAAGATAAAACTGAGAATACATGTAATTAAAACAAAGATATATTCTCATGTTTCAAGGTCTTTCAGGTATGAAAAAGACTCTCTAGACTTGTAATTTGAATGATCTAGATCTCATGTAGAGGGAACATAGGAATATTATACCACAGAGAATGACAAAAAGAGATAGCTTAATTACCTGATAGGTCTTCTCATCTAAAATTTTTCTTTCTTTAAATGGACAATTCTATTCAGCCATGTCTGTGAGAGTTTTTCATGATTAAGATAAAAATTTATCCTCATGTTTGATCCTGGGCAATCACAATAAAAACAGGATACAATTAGACAATATATAGGCAGTTTCTGTGAAGCCATTGTGGTGGACATGACACCAAAAAATAACTTAACATGTAAGCTCAACTTAAAACTTAAACTAAAAGTTAGCTGGAAATTTTCAGATGAAAATATTTCTTATACAACACATCACAGAGTAAGAACTAAATGTGAACACTGCAATAAGTGTGAATCAAATTACTGGACACCAGCTCTTCAGGTAAAATCCAGTCTTATGGAGTGGTTTGAATGGATGGCATTTTTATAGTCAAAGGAAATATTTGCATGTGTGTGCATGCACAGTTCTGCTATTACAGTTAATAACAACAGCTACTTTTTATGTGACTGCATTCATCTCAATGATGTACAGGATTTTTTTCAGTAATCTATCTTCTCCCAAGCAGGAAAGAGAAATTAGCTAACCAAAAAATCCTGAAATTATATTCATTAAAAATATCACATTAAACCATCAAACATTAAGGATTATTAATGTAGTTGATTGAGGGTTCCAGTTTAGTAGGTTTTTACTTCCTGTTACCAGAGTGCAGAAGATATATTTGAATACTAAGCTTCTTCTTCAAAACATAACCTAAGTTGGCTTTTAAGCAACAGATGATTCCAATACCATTTGAAATCTGTTACCTAATATTCAGATTCATCATATAAAGATAACTAATACAAATTTATGTTATTATTTGTATAAAAATTTTATATAGGTACTATGTGTCCTGTATAGATATCACGTAAAAAAACCTATGTGCTCTTAGAAGTAGATTCTATTTTTAATATTTTTAATCTCTGAACAGTTTCTGAATTTGCACTGACTGCATTCTTTCATAATTGAAAGGTTCCTAAAGATTTGTCCTGTCACCTTCAATCTTCCTTTTGGAAGCATTACCATCATAACTTAAAATAACATTTCCTCAGTGATTTTCTCCAGCAAGAGCCTGTGTGCATGTCAAATCAAGTATGTCAAAGCAGGTTTCCATAGGATAAATTTCAGTCATTTTCAGCATCTCCAAAAAGGTACTCATACAGACTTTGTTATTACTTATGCACTTCAATAATGAAAACAGAGATATGGCCATAAAGATTTCTTATATGGGTTAAAAAATAAAAATGAGAGGATTGAGTACTATTTCCGTCACCTACGGGGAATAAATAGAAAATACTAGTGGGTGTAATGACTACATACTGATTTAGAAAACAACATTAATAGCTTGCATGCATAAAATTTTTCATAAATAAACAAATGAGTAACAAAAGAGTGGATGGCTGGATTTGGAAGACAAGGAAGTTATTGCTGTGTTAAGGAAGACCTGGATGAAAACATTAATTCAGACTTTTTTCAGCTGAAGTCAATGGGAGTTCCACCCATGGCTTTCAGACTCAATTTCACACTACCCTGCAGCCTAAAAACATAAATGACAAAAATGGAAATGGGTTAATGGAACAAATATATATGAAAAAATTTAGAAAATAATTCCATTAACTAGCATAAACCGTTCTAACCTTAGCTGGAACTCTAATGATGTTAGAATATTCATTCAAGCAGGAAAACCATTTTTACATTTCACAACAAGCCATTACATTGCAACGAGAGCAGTACAGACATCATTTCTTTGTGCATTCCTGATGCTTTCCTGCAGTAAGCTGGAAGTATTTTAGATTTGGTTTCCTAAATCATGACTATTGCATGCAGGAGTCAGTATGACACAACACTTCACTTCATATTCTGAAACAAAATTTAAATTTATCATAAACTGAAAATGGGCAATATTTACTTTAAATTGTTGAGAAACGGTAGTTAAAAAGAATTAGCTGAAGGATCTTGTGTTTATGTAGTAAGTTAAATGTATGATGAGGGAAGAACCTTCCCAGCTGTTCCTGTTTCACAGTGTGAATATTGAATAATCTGACTTTTCTTTGTTTGGATCATGAAGTTTGAATAATTAAACAATAGGTCGTTTGAGCTCTGTTGTGTCATCAACTAATTACTACATTTATGCTTGTCAATAGGAAACCCACAGTAGTATTTTAAATTCCATTTATTGTGCTTTAGCTTAATGCTTACTGTTACTTTTCTTCCACATTTTTTCCCATCATGAAAATTAACCTACAATATATCTTTCTGGAAAGAAAATAAACAGCTCCCCTGCCAAGCCTTTCATTACACTGTTGCTTTCCATCATGAATTGTGGCCTAACAGTAGCTTAGTAAAATGCCAGGGCCTTTGAAGTGTTGTGCTAATTTGATTAATACGTAGTTACATCCTGTTATGATGCACTTTGCCTTATGCATTTTAAATGGAAAATGCAGAGTGGATTACATTTGTGTTAAAAACACAGCATACTAAATGAACAGCATGGAAAGTGGTCTATAATAAGAATTGCAACCACTTTAAACATGTAAAAGGTTATGGCTCGCAGGTTAATAATAATTATACCAAAATACATGATTTTATAACAATTAAATGGTCAATATAAATACTAGTGAGATTCACACAGCTGTAGTGGGAAATACCTGATTTATTTAAATTCCTTGAATAAAAAAAACCAAAATATTCAGAAAAATATTTTTTTGAAGTGTGTGTCCTACTCATCCCCATAGATACTTTGGGACTTGAAGTCATGGTTAATTCACCTTCTGTCCTAACAGAAAAGAAATTTATGTGCTTTTCCCTTCTGTATAAATGAAAACCTAAATTCAGTTTCTGTGTTGGTTCATATAAATTTTCTGTCTCTTAACAGGAGGCAGTATTACACTTGACTACTACATACACTGGGTTTGGTTTTTTCACTTATCTTTTAAATAATTTAAATACATTGTTTTATCCTAATACCTCGAGATACCAATAATCACCTCAGAATAACAAATAGATTAAATTTGAAGTCTGCTAACAGCCAAAGATGTGATAGAGCAAATCTAACTTTATGATTTAAGGGTTCATCAGTGTGCTTTAAAAAGTTACATTATTATTGGACCTACTAAAATTTCTAGAAACTTAGTACAGTAAAATTGTTTCCAGAGCCAGGAGGAAGCACCTCATCAGAACACTGTCCTTTTATTTGCTTGTGCTAAAACAGATAAAGTATCAACAATCAATGATGACCCCAAAAACCTAAGTACTTTTAAAAATTACAGATATTGATCATGATTTGCACAGGAGCTGCACACAGATTTTGTTTCCCTTCTTACAGCTCTGCTTGAATGCAGAAAGGTGCCATTCTATTAACTCATTGTGTTTCCACATTTTTCAGTCTTTGGTGTCATTATATTTCTTACTTGCTTAATCTTCAAAGCTACTCTGACACCTCTTTTTTTATATATGTATTTTGTCTGAAAAAAAGACATATTGTGGAATACAGCATCCTTATCATTGAAGAAGCCCAGCAAAAGACAAAGAACTGGATTAAAAAACATTAAATCACTGAGCAGTAAAATAAAGTGTGGAGCTTATTTCTGCCTATTGTATGGATTTGTTGGCAAATTCAAGGTGGCAGACACTTGTTATTCCATCTACCTCCCTCCAGGGAGAGACAGCATGTCTGCATGTGTTTCTAATTTATTTTTAAACAGTTTAATTAATGCTTCTTACCTATTCATTTGAAAAAACATAGTCATAATGTTTAATTTGTATTCCTGAAATCCAGTAGAATTGCTTTCTTTACTCAGTACAGACTTCTCAGTTCAGTTTTTATTTAGTCAGTAAATAATGCTGTCCAAAACATTTTCTTAGAAAATTTTCATATGTTTGCAGTTTTCTCAAAGTTTACTCTATCCTTCACTAGGCAATCATTATACTGTTAACTGTTACTTAATCTCAGAAGAAATATTCACTGTCATGTTTTAAATACTTCTTAAAATTTTCTACTTTTTCTGGTATATCTTAGTAACCTTTCATGTAATGGTTATGGAAAACATCCATGGAGCTGACTGAAAGAACACTTTTGAAAAGATTTATAATTCCAATTATTTATATAATGAAACCCTAATCTGATCAGACTGCAACTTCTGCAGGAAAAATGCAGTGAAGTCAGATGCAAGACTGTTCCCTTTGCCTACATGGGTTATTGGACCAGAATCAGATAGTACTATTGTGTCCTTTCCTGGCATTTCCAATATGTATTTCATTGACAGTGTACACAGAAAAAAACAACCCCTGACCTATCTTCCAAAAAATCTTGGATGCAGTTCTACACCAAGAAGTTGAAATTTGTCCTTTTTTTCTGATTCTTCTTGTCATTACTTTGCAAACTTATAAATTATGTAATGCCCTTGTATAATGATACTTTTGAGCGTTTCTTTTACACTTCATGAGGTTTTAAAAACAAGACAAATCTGTCTTCCTAGTATACATCACGGACATGATGGCAACACAGTTAAGTCTTTATTTCATCATTGTGCAGTAACAGCACCTAAAGCTAATAATGCTTACTGAAAATAATGCGGCTGCCTCAGATTCCAGCCTTTAATTAATAACTTTGGGAGGAATGCTAAGAGTAGGCTCTAGTTCACAGTATGAATGAATAGAACAATTTTATAATAGCTTAATATAGCATAAAACATTGTAAACCAAGACAAATACATTCTAAAATTTAACTGAGATTTTAGTTTTTCATAAGATCTTTGAAAGGTATTTCAAGAAAGTCAATAAGCAAAATAATTCTAAATAGATTAATTGCATTTTAATTATGATTATCACCACCAGAGAAACCTGAACAGCAAATATTTATTCTTTTATACAGTCAAATCTTTATAAAACCATTTTATCTTACCAAAAGTCACACTGATTTCTAACCTTGAATGAAAGTAGACAATGAGCTGAGTGTGACTGATAACCTGGGAAAAGATTCTTTTCATACCCTCCTGTTATGTCTTCAAATAAGATTCAGAATATGCCTGAAGAAATATAGTTGAACTTGGAAACCATCAATAGTATTCAAAAATCATCACCAATAGCCTTGATAACATGAATGATAGGAGAATATCATCTTTGATATGAAATCACTTAGTCAATGAAATCACTTGGTGAGTGATACCCTTTCACCTGAAAACTATGAATATTTCCCCAGGAAATACTAGGTGTATACTTTATTATTTCTACTGTAAGTCTGATTGTTATAACAACATCAATGTTATTTTAAAGACATTTGGAATCCCACACAGAATAGAACAATAATATTTCTTGAGTTTTAATCACATTCAGTGCATATCTCCCACCAAAGTTTTCAATTTTGCTGAAGTTCTGAAAGAATTTAAGACCAAGTGGATCACAATATTTTACACATCATCAGTAGATGCATTGCAGTTTCTTATATCTCAGAATTTCTCAAACCACAGCCTTTGCAAGCTAGTCACTCTTGCCACTAATGCCTCTGCAACATTTTACCAGGGAAGACTTTTTGGACAAAAATGTGAAATTCTGAGACACAACACAATTAGCTGTAACCAGCTAAGATCTTTCAGACAAGTTAATAATCCTTCATAATCAAAGATATTGTGATCCTTTCATAATGGAACTTCTATTCTGAACTATTTAAATACAAATGTAAACTGTACACAAATGCATTACACTCATTCAGGAGTTATAAACTCAGCCAGATCTGTCACCATACTACCCATACATCTGAAGAGAAACTAAATCAAACCTTCATAGATTAGTTTGCATACCTGATACATCCGCTTATTTTGTCTGTAATTGAGTTAGACCCTACTGCTTATACCCAGACAGAGAGATGCTTGCATTCACTTTGAGTTGTGCTGCCTCAGTAAAGCTCTCCAGAAGTGTTGCAAAACTGCAAAACAGAAGTCTTATCTGCATCTTCAGTGATTTGGGTTGGCAGTTCCCTGTATGAAATGCTCATTATCAAGTAACACAGCTAATCTAGGATTTCTAACAGAAAGCACTAGACAGGTGGGCATGAAGATGAAAGTATTTCCAAACCCACACAAGGGAAGGGACTGACTTCATTTTTTAAAATATAGCTATAATTGAATATGAACTTTTTCTGATTATTCAAATAGATAGTTCAATACTGAATGTTTTTTAGTCCTGTCACTTCAAATACAAGCTTAATAATATTTATCACTTGCATTGGTAAAAGGAAGAGTATAAAAGAACCAAGAACCAATCTTTCCTCTTTGTTATTTTATAAGGAACTTTGAAGAAATAGAATCCATATATACTGGACAAGGGGGAAAAAAGTGAGAAAGGATGAAGAAAATACTTTCTTTGCCTCACTTTTGAATAGTAAGACCAACTGTGTTTTAAGTACTAAGCCCCCTAAGCTGGAAGGCAAGTACAGGGAGCAAATGAAACTCCATAATCCAAGACTACATAATCAGTGGTCTCTTACACCTCTTAGACACACCCAGACCTATGGGACCAGGTGGGATCCTCTCAAGGGTACTGAAGGAGCTGGTGGAAGTTCTCACTGAGCCCCTTCCCATCATTTATCAGCAGTCCTGGTTAACTGGGGTTGACCACAGTTTGACAAATGTGACCCCCATCTACAAGAAGGGCAGGAAGGAGAATCAAGAGAAGTACAAGCATGTTAGCCTGACCCTGATACTGAAGCAGGGCTATTGAGAGGTCACCTCGAGTGCCATCACACAATACATGCAGCACACTCAGGGCATCAGGCCCAGCCAGATGGGTTTATGAAAGACTGGTCCTGCTTGGCTAGCATGATCTCCCTCTTTGACAGGCTGACCTACTGAGTGTATGAGGAAAAGGTTGTGAATGTTGTCTACCTGGACATTTGTCAAGCCCCCAACATTTCCACAGCATTTTCCTGGAGAAACTGGCTGCTCATAGTGTGGACAGGTGCATTTTTCACTGGATTAAAAACCGGATGGATGACCTGGCCCACAGAGTGGTGAATGAAGATAAATTCAGTTGTTGGCCAGTCACTAGTGGTGTTCTCCAGGGCTCAGTATTGGGAACAGTCAAGTTTGATGTCTTTAATAATGATCTGGATGAGGGGATCAAGTCACATTGCAGATGACACCAGTTTGGGTGGGAGTGTTGTTCTGCTGGAGGGCAGGAGGGCTCTGCAGAGAGATCTGGACAGGCTGGATCGAGGGGCTGAGGCCAATGGTGGGAGGTTCAACAAGGCCCAGTGCTGGGCCCTGCCCTTGGGTCACAACAACCCCAGGCAGTGCCACAGGCTGGGGCAGAGGGGCTGGAAAGGAGCTGGGGGTGCTGGTGGCAGCAGCTGAACATGAGGCAGGCTGTGCCCAGGTGGCCAAGAAGGCCAATGGCATCCTGGCCTGGATCAGCAATAGTGTGGCCAGCAGGGCCAGGGCAGGGATTGTCCCCCTGTGCTGGGCACTGCTGAGGCCACACCTCGAGTGCTGTGTCCAGTTCTGGGCCCCTCACTGCAAGAAAGACACTGAGGGACTGGAGTGAGTCCAGAGAAGGGCAGGGGACCTGGGGAAGGGTCTGGAGCACCAGTGCTGTGAGCGAGTAAGAGAGCTGGGGGTGTTCAGCCAGGAGAAAAGCAGTAGAGAGTGAGAGAACTTTTAATTCTCTAGTACTCCCTGAAAAGAGGTTACAGTGAGGTGGGGTTTCAGTCTCTTCTCTCAGAAAACAAGTTATGCCAGAGAAGATTCAGACTGGATGTTAGAGGAAATTTCCTCATGGAAATTTTAACAGGAGGCCCAAAGGAGTGGTTGAGTCACCATCCCTAGAAGTATATAAAAGATATGTAGATGTGGCACTTCAAGAAGTGGTTTAATGTTGAACTTGGCAGTGTTAGGTCAATAATTGGATTAGATGACTTCAGAGGTTTTTTCCAATACAAATGATTTTGTGATTTTATGAATGTACCACTTGACCCTCTAGTTCTTTATCATACTATTGTAATACTTTTCTGCAAGGGTTTGCTGGACTGAGTCTACTCGACTGTCTTATTCTACTTCCATTACCTGGTACCAGTAGAGCAAACATAACCTTACTTCTGAAATACCTCAACATTCAGCTAAGATATTCAGAAATGGCATGATGACACAGGAATAAAAAACAAAAACAAAAAAATCAGTCACACATTTTTGGTGCCTGCATTTCTCAGCTTGGTTCATATAGCAAGAAAATACAAGACCTGGATCCTTACATTTTACAGATGAGTATCTATAAACCATTAGACACACACTGTTTATTTACAATTCACAATAAATATTGAAAAGCTTTATGCTGAAAGTAAATTCAAACACAAGGACTTAAGTAATCAAGTGTTTTAAATCACTCTGATTAATCACTAGAATATTTTAAAGGATCTGGTTTTAGAATATTTTGCACAGAAAATGTCTTTTAGTCAAACTAACTTCTGTCTATCCTTCTGGTCTATGTGTAATTCATGAACCTTTAAACATTATGGGATTACACAGAGCTAAGCTGACATTTTTGCTTTCACTTAGCAGCCTGAATAATTGGTACACTCCAAGCATTTCAAATACTAAAGTAATCAGTGCTTTGAATTCATCTTGTGATGTCATAGCAGCTGACGATTGATACAGTAAATTTCAAGAATATGAAAGCTTGAAAAGAGTGTTAGATATTTCTTATGCTTAATACATAACAATTAAATGATCTATAACTAGCAGTATATTCTGATATTAACTTTAATGAAACGCTTTTTAAATGTGTAATGAATTGTTATTGGCTTTCCACTTCTGGGCAAGAAGAGAATTCATTAAATGTTTCAGTGTGTTTTTCTCAGAATCAGAAAGAAATGTATAGGAAAAATTTCAAATTTACTTAATATCTTGAATAAATTGGAAGTTCAGTGATTAAAATTAAAAATTTTACTTTAAGTATTGGAAACTGCCACAAGTTGCCCTGAAAGCCAGTCACAACCAAGAAACAAACAACTGAAGCATGTCAACTGCAATTTCACATGAAAACTTAGGTGGCAACTCTTTCCTAAGAGGTGCTGGAGTGGAGGACATACAACAGTCAGCCCCCCACCAATCAGAAAATTATGCAAATCCTGATCCCATAATTTAGAAAAGTCCACAAGGCCATGCCGCCTGCCTTGAAGGCATAGATTAGATCTGTCACAAGCTACAAAACTTCTGGAATAATACCCCACAATTTAGAGTGCTATAACCACTTCTCTCCTAAGGCAGACTTCCTCTTGTTAATGGAATTTGAACAGATTTAATATCTATGTTCCATAGATGTTGAATAGAAGAAGAAGACATACATCAAAACAGAAGACCAAAAGTTGAGTATTGTCTTTGGTTCTTCCTAAATAAACTCTGAAATGTCACTGCCAGTTGAACAAACATCAGCAAAACACAAATTAAGGACAAAGGTAATTTTTTAGCTTACAGTTAAGTGTTTCTGTATTGGCTTCTATGGAACTATGTTTTTATTGTTGGAGTGAGTGTTGAACATATTGGGATGGCTTTGTTATTGCTAAGCAGCTCTTAGACAGACTCAAGGCCTTCTGTTCCACATCCCCTCCCACCACTGAGTAGGCTGGGGATGCAGAATTTGGCAGGGGGCACAGTTGGGATAGCTGGCCCCAGCTGGCCACAGGGACACTGTGTACCATGGAATGTCATGCTTGGTGCATAAAGATGAAGGAAGGAGGAGAAGGGATGGGATAGTCAGAGGGATGTTTTAATCTTCCCAAACCACTGCTACATGTGATGAAGCCCTGCTGTCCTGGGGATGGCTGGCACCTCACTGCCCACGCGAAGCAGTGAACGAACCCCTTGTCTTGCTCTGGGTGATCACAGCTTTTGCTTTCCTTATTAAATTGTTGGTATCTCAACCCATGAATTTTCTCAGGTTTACTCTGCTGATTCTCCTCCTGATCTGCTGTGGGAGAATGAAAGCGTGGCTGCATGCTGTCAGCTTGGGTTAAAGCATTGCACCCAGAAATCATGCTGCCCTTCATAGATACCAAGACAGTTATTGAATACCAACACATTGGGATAGGAGAAGTCTCATTGCCCTTTTGAAAAAATGTTGATTATTTTAGGAAAAATAAGGTGGCTTAAAAGAGAAAGAGTAAGAGAGGTTGCTTTTCCCAGCTACAAACCACATGTAGATAGTGTTTGTATGCAGAAATAGTAATTAAAATTCTTCTTTTGGGCTGATTCCCATCTACTGTTGCCTGTCAGTGTTCTCTCCTGATCATTTAGATGAATGTCAGAAACAGCAATAGGGAGAGGTTTCATTTGGCTTGGAATTTTTTTGAAAGGAAGGCAGAAATGAGGATGGACTGCTTTGTCTGAGTAGTTTTTTGCTAGAAGATGGTCCATAGCTCATAAAGTCTCAGAAGTTTCTCTTTCACCTCCAAATTCAGATATATTCTTGATCTTCCTATTGACAGTTCATTTCTCGTCCCTGGCTTTTGTAGGTTTGTATACTAGGGTTGAGTTCTATATGGTCACAAAGAATGTAAAAATTTAGTGGTAAATTATTTAGGATTGCAATGTCAAAAACCTTGTCAAAAATGGAATGCAATGAAGAGATCACAGACAATATATAAACAGCATCGGTAAAAGTTGATCAGATCTGATAACTGTTTCAAGATAAACCTCACTGAAAAGAGAACATGCATAGTATGAAATCCTCTTTTATATTACAGTAATACAGAAATTCTGTTTATATTACAGTAGCACCAAACATTCACAAGGAAGACTGACAGGCACTTGCTTTGAACACACTGTAATCACTGACCACAGAAAGTATTTTCTTGGAAAATAGCTTGTTCTAACTCAGAGAAATTATCCTTTACTTATTAATTGTTAATATATGTAAGGATAAAGCAAAATCAATTAAGCTTTTGAAGCTGTACCACAGTAAGTAGTGCAATTGTTGATTGTCTTCAGTTTGATAATGGATTACACAGGAAACAGATCTGGGAAATACATACGACCATGCAATTGCCAAGCAATGATCATGATAAAAGCATGATTAAGCTGCAGTTCCAAGTAAATCATGGCAGTGACAAAAACTCTCATGATAGCAGTCTATAAACAAGACAAGTTCTCTACTGCAGAGGAAGAGGTTTTACATTTTCTAAAATGAGTGAACAAAGATTTCCATATGGATAATTACTGCAAGGCTGACTGGAGTTTATGCAAAATAAATCACTCAAAAATGCCTGTCACCTGGCATGATGAAAGGCAATATGAAAATGGAATTAGTCATAAGTATAATTCTATCACAGAATCTAAGAACAGAAGTACTGAATTATTTTTAATGTGCAATAGCTTTGTTGACTGTTTTAATTGCTAACGAACTCAGAGATCTGCAAGATGGCTTCTACAGAAGGAATACTGTGGTATTTCATTAACTACAAGAGCAAATTAAAGTATTGTTCCATAAGATTCACTTATAGCTAAAATGGCCTATATTAATTTTTTCTATATTGCCGCCAGTGTATTCTTGCTTCCTATAAGTGGAGAAACAGTTAAAGAATTGATTGAAAGGGATATATTTATCTCCTGTCATCACTGATGCTTAACACTATAGAAATATAAAAATATTGATGGAAGTCCTTTGTTACTAGAGAGAGAAAAGGGAACTAATTATTATTTTTTCATTATTTCTTCATTGTTTTAAAAACATGAAATGGCATTAAAAATTATTTTCAAATGCAAAATTTATATTACAATTTAAAAGTTTAAAAGTTTTCATTTACAAATTATAATATCAACTCTACCAGGTAGATTTAAATTTTTTTTTTAAATTTANAAATTACTTCTTGCTAATTGTTCAATTATCTCATTCTTTCTATTTGAAATGTTTTGTTTATTTTAATTTCAAATCCATTTTCTCCATCTGTCAGGATAGTTTCAAAGTCTTAGAGGGTCTATCTTTATGTCCATGTTAAATAAATGCAAATTCTGAGATACAGATCCCAAAAGTTATTGATATCTATACCTTTCAATTAAAACAGAAACAGAGGAACAAACTTCAAAATGTTTTCCACAATGTGAAAAATTAATTTAGTATTCATTTAGTATTGTATCTGGATATTAGCCTGTTGAAATAGCTTAATACTTTAAGGCTGAGTGCTAAGGTACTTCTCACAGATGAATATAGTATCTCCCTCAGTAAAAAGGGGTTTTTTTATGACACAGTCTTAAAATTAGAATAGTGTGATCTAGTGTGTGATTAAATTTATAACATAATGCATTTTGCTGAAGGATAAATTATTGATGACACTATCCTTAGTCATAAATGTAAATATATTCCAAAAAATATATCACAGCAAAGCTGAAAAAGGGAATGAAAACTCAGTTTTATTTATTACCTCTCATATACTTTCGAATTATTTTCCATCAAACAAATTACTGAAGGCTAATACTGCTGCTTCATCTAAAAGAATCCAGACTTTCCAGAAAACAGTAACATTAATGAAGGCTTGAAACATGACAAAAACCTGGATGAAGAGTGAGGAACTTTAAGATGAATATAATGTATTGTTAAGCTCCATGGGCTGTTTGACCTTGCTTCCACCAATGAGTATGATGTGAGTATGTGTTATGATGCCCTGTCATGCTGGAGTTCTAGAGGCATTTTAAAACTTATGGAGTATGAGATATACACTTTTGATTCTCTATCTATATAAATAAAGTAGGTATTTTCCTTTAGCAGACATATTAGGATAGGTCAGAGAAACCTGCCAAATGCCAATTTGATTGTGAATTCCCAAACAAATTAAGTTTTTATTTAAAGTGCAAATAATTTCATTAACTCCTTTCTGGAGAAAAACCAGAAACAAACAAACAAACAGCCTCACCTTAATTATATAGAATCTACATAGTGCAATTTAAAATGCCAAGCTATGATATCCCACAGCTGGATTGTACATTCAAAGATGGTAGAAACTTACTTTTGAGGTAGAAATACATGAAGTTTTGTTAGAATGCCTTTTAAAGTATTCTGACTGTGTCATCCTTCTAATGAAAGAACAATAGCTGCTTGGTGTTTTTCTAACTCCCATTCACAGTCTGCATTAAAAATAACACAAAAACAATTAATAATAATTAGATATTATAAACAAGTTAATTAATTGATTTGTCTTTGGGAGTTAGCATGAGCAGAGATCTTGCCTACTGCCCTATGAGTGGTGTATCTATTTTTTGCTGCCTTTTCTGAAAAGTTAGATGGTCAAGTAGCAACTCCAGTATGAGTTACTTGCAGTTTTGCTGCAAAATAAAAAGAGCTTGCAACAAAGCAATACGAACACAGCATGAGATTTTATGAGTGCTGAATCTTGATGGAGGAAGATAAACAAGTCGTGAAAAATGTCCCAAAGGACTGAATGTTTTTCAGTGGATTTTTTCCCAAATGTGGAATGAAATCCTAAAGCATTTGTTTCTAAAATCTCTGCTATAAACTCTCCCTTCTCTATAATCTCGTCAGCTCTGGGGCAACAGAATCTCTAAGGTCAGCCTTTCTGTTAACTACAACGCTTATATTTCTCCTCTATTTCTTGGCAGTAGAAAGGAATGGATGATTTATTTTTAGTGAGTTGCTCAACCCAGCACTAGGAACTCAGTAAGTGACTTTTTTTTTTTTTTAAACTGTCAGGATTGCCAGCAATAGGACTGCTCACAGTAGTATTAACTGCATCTATAAACCCCAGCACCACTTATCTTGGCTCAGCCACAGTCATATGTTCTTCAAATTTCTTTCTGATATTTCAGGCTCTCTTTTCCACAACATGATGAGTAATGTGTGAGATAAACTGGCATGTGTTACGAGATCAGCACAGCATGCATGGGTGAATTAGTTGCACTATCACTACAAATGACAAAAAAGTTTTCTGACCCATAACATATGTTTGGGTGAGAGGACGAAGATGCAAAAGAAAGCAGTAATGACATGATACTGCTACTCTGTCTTAAAACAGATGTTTCTTTTAATCAAACAAGAATAGCAACCATAAAAACAAAAAGTTTTTTAGAGTTCACTGTCCTTTCCTTAAAAAAAAAAAAAAAAGTTTCCCTGGGAAATAACAACATTTTCAAGGAGTCTCTCCTCTGTTCCCAGAATGAGAAATTTAAATTTTCATTCTATCTTAAGTGGAATTTATTTTTTTATATCTGCCCAGCATCTACTGAAGAATTGATACTACCATAGTCATATCAGAACATTCTCTATCCACAAATAAATCTTCAAACACAAAATAAAAATCTGTAAAATCAAAACAATATTAAAGCAGAACACAGAGAATTATGTGCTGTTTGCTTTAAGCGATGTTATGGTAGGGATGGCATTAAAAAGTTTTGTGAGCATACAGATGATTTTTAACACTCACTTGTCTAAAATAGTAGTCCATAAAAAGGAAATAGAAAGTAAGCTTTGTTGTCTATGGAAATCACTCTTTAAAAGGTTCTTTCAATTACAATATATCGAAGCATGTCTGCAAATGCTGACTGCAGTACTAAGTTCATTTTACAGCCAAGACATGAAAGCTGGAAGTGTAGATCCCAGGCAGATGAGAATGGCAATACCATTTTTTAAATCATCAGGAAGGCACCTTTGTGCCCTCTTTCTTTCTGTCTTACACATTTCAGGAAATTATACATAAACAGTTGGAAAATTCTTTCATTATCGTTCCTCCAACCTACTCAAAACAGTCTTTCACTAGATTCCCTTTATGGGACATGGTGGGAATCCAGCCCTTGTTCCCCTGGGCTGTCCTGGCTGTGGGGCAGCTGGCTGCGGGAGATGCCGCAGCGCAGGGCCACAGCAACCTCCCTCTGCACGTGGGGTGGGTCACAGCCCGCAGGAGCCTCTTCATCTACAAGGGCTACCTGCCCTTGGCGAGAAATGCAGCTTCTCTGGATAGATGTGCAACGCTCAGTTCCCCCCGCCCTCCCTCTGCTCCTCTGCTCTGCCCTTGTGCCATCCTTAGTTTTCTAGCTGAGCTCAGAGCCACTTTGGGATGGGCTCTTCTCTTCAGGGTCCTGCATGCTTAGCCCTCAGCAGCTGCCCCTCTGCGCGCTGGTAACACTGAGTACACGAGCAGAGGTGTCCCTTCGGCTTGGCTACTGCGACAGGAGCAGACCTGCAGGGCTCTGCAGGCGGCACCCAGCGCCCAGCGGGAGCCCACCGGCCCCTCCAGCGCTGGGGGTCCCACCTGTCAGACCGCTGCAGCCACAGCTGCGGCTCCAAGGCAGGCAGGCAGGGGCTGTGCACCGAGCGAGGCGCTGTGAAAGGTGAGGAAGGAGAGCTGCGGCTGGGGGCAGAGCTCCCAGAGAGTAGTTCTTAGAGTTGCTTGTTCTTGGCAGAGATTTGCTGAGTCCACGTGGGATTCCTGACATTTCCTCATTTCCTCCCACCAGGTCTGAGGTTCAAGTAAATAAATAAACTATAAATGACAAGGAGAAAGGCCAGGAGAGGGTTCCGGCTGTCATCATGCAAATCAAGAATGCTTTTGACTCCAGCTATATTCCATTTATATTAACAAACGAAAACACAAAGTCACATTTGTGCAAAAAAGACTAAAGAGCTGCTCTGTCAGAAAATTATTCACAAAACCACCATTGTTTATATTATATTATTTCTTTACATATTTACAGTATAAGCTCAGCAAAGGGATTCCTGTATAAGGTAAAAAGAGAATTTTTCAATTATTTTTATGGCACCAAGGAAAGGTAAAAAGGAAGGTACATACCTGTCATCAGATATAACTCCATCACCTCCCAGTCTCATTGAACAGCAAGGCAATCTATTCACACATTAATTATTTATATTGAAAGACTCCATCGTGTACAAATGAACGCTTTGTAATAAAGTACAATGAAAAAAGTTTTGATATTTTGGCATCAGAATAACTTGCCTATCTCCACTATTGCTGACACAAGGAGTGCAAACAAACTTCAGCTGGTAGAGCTAAATGCCAGACAAGGTCTGATTCTGACACAACAGGCTAAAAAAGCTTCTACCTTCTGTTCAGTGAAATAACGTTCTGGTTACCTGGACAGTAAAACTCAGTAATAGAGATGCAGCAAATTTAGGTTATTCATTTTGATATTCAGTCCAGTTCAATATGCCCATATAGTCATGTTGTTTAAATGTGCGCTGTGCTACTAAAACAAAGAAAACAAAGAATTTTAAAATCAGATTTTTTCATGCAAAAAGATACCTTTTGTGAAATACTCCATTAGCTGAATATTCCTGTTGAAAACATAAGCCATGAAACAGCAGCTTCCTATTTAAATTGCTCTTGTCAGACCTCAGAGTCAATACCCACAAAGAAATAGTGGAGACTTAATTAATCCAGTTCACATCCCAGAACTCCTGCTTTCAGCTTTGAGGTCTCAAATGCAGGTTTTTCATGCTGAACCATTCCTGTGGGCTTCCATGTGGACAAGAGTTCACCCTCTGTTTTTGTTTCAGGCATGGTGATAAGCAACAGACAGTTTAGGTAACCTGCCATTTGCAGTCTTGATCTAAGCGGAGCCCAATTCTTCCTCTAGAGCTTTAATGCTTATTTATATTAAGGTACTTTTCGTAAAAAAATAATATCTTGTGTAGGGCAAATATGTTTAATGTGTACTGCATTTATTACATAGTAACTATTCTCCTTAAAAAAATATTTACCTCACTCTGAAAGCCCTCCTCATTTTGAAATAACACTAAGCTAGTTTACATAGAGACTTTACAATCACATTATTTTTCAATAACTTATTTTCATTGATCGGTCTAACAGTTTGACATGTTATTTATGGGCTACTGTGATGAATCACATCCGTTTCCAAGGTAAAGTAAGCAAATTCTCTGTTTATAGGATTAAAGTTGAAGGTCAAACTTTGATTATATTTTCTGTTCTACTACAGCAATATAAAGCAAGGCCTTTCGACTTCAGAATTGGCAACCAGTCATATGAGATGCTTTTATACTTAAAAATTGACCACGAATTTTGATTAAATCATAATTAACATGTGAAAGGCAGGAAACCTAGCAGATAACTGCAGGAGACCCTGAGAGGAATTTATTTTGTGTTTTGAATATGTATTTTAATTTTTTTACCTTGCAAAGAAGATATATTTGTTTTTAATCTTTTTTAAGAAAAGAATTTATATCTACTGGAGTATGAGAGCTGGGAAAACACTAACCTTCAATGCTTATGGTGTCTTGTGGTATTTATCTAACTCACTGGCCCACTGCTGTTGAACTTCTACCAGTGTGTATTTATCAGTCGGCCATTAGCAGGTGCAAATGAAATTTGCTTTGTCCAGAAACGTAATGTGTAAACAACATTTAACCCCCCTTTTTAGCAACACATTGTTACAGTCTGAGTTGAAGTCTCAGAGCTGCTGAAGCACTGGCAACCTTAAATTGTAAAGGATGTTGTTGCGTAATAGAACAATTAATTAATTACTCAGATGCCCTCCACTCCAGCCAAAAACAATGCCCAGCATGCCAAAGGGAGGGGGCATAGATGATGGAAACATTTGCATTAAAAGATAAACGTGTGCAGATGAGAATCCCATCCAAAATATTGCTACTAAATTATTTAACAAAGGACCATGAAAGGGAAGATCTTGAAGTACATGCTTTCAGTGAGCTGTGGAAGGGTTGCTTAGGAGGTTTCTTGTGGTATACAACACAAGTATTGTTGCATTTAGATTAGAGGTACTGACCTTGCTTCATCACCCAGCTTTATAAACCTGTCTACGCTGCATGTCTTTTTTTGTCTTGGAAGGATTTATGTCTAATCATTTGTTATCACGTACATTATTGTGCCAAGACTTTGCAAATCCTGGCAGCTAGGTCAGGATTAGGGAATATTTTTGGTACATCCAGTGGAAACAGACATGACTCTCCCTTCCAACTAAACTCTTTTTTAGAGAGGTCTGGATCATACTTAAAGATTACTACACAGGAAGGCTTTACTGTGGGCAGACTCTGTGCTTTTTAAGCAAAGGGAAGAAGAATCCACTCACGCAGGATCATCCCCATCCACAAGAATTTCTGGTGCTAGGTCTGTCCAGGGACCTGTCCCAGAACTAAAAGTGAACTGGTAGAGCCTAGGAAGAATAGGTTAGTACAGAAAGACAGAAACATAAACCATGCTGTGGCACCATGAGGAAGTAGGCGGTACCAGAAATGAGGCTGTGTGAAATTTGCTGTATGTTCGTGCTATTAGCATAAATTGAGAGATCTCTCTAGTCCTTCTTCTGGAACCCATGCTGGCCCTCTTTATCTCTCCTGGCACACTTCAATGGATGAAAAAGGATTTAATTGACAAAGTAGACTGAGCTACCTTCTGGGTGTTGTAGCTTTAACTTTTTTTTTATTGGGAAATGGATGAGGATGAGCTGAAAGCATACTAGGGAAGTCGGTCAGAGCTGACTCCCTTCAGAAGGTCAAGACTGGATGCAGAGCTCTCAGAGAGTCCCAGAAAGCTGACTGGTGACAGAGTTTCTCATAGCTTTGGAGGCTCAAACTGTGCATTTGAGATTAGGTCTGGGCCCAAGTAAAAGAAGATACATAAGCACTCCAGCCCAGGAAAAGCCTCAGGAAGCACAAACTCTAGAACAGTTTGTCTCAGAGACACAATTTTTCTCTAGCACATACCTACAAATTGCCACATACCCCCATGCCAATGAACTTGCTGAAATGGCAATTTCACCAAAAAGACAGAATGAAAGTTATACCTCTTTCCTTCCCTGATTACTTGCAGACATTGAAAGGGGAAAATTTATACCCCATAGTGAAGATAAAGTGAGGGTTTTGATAAGGAAGGAGCTGAACCCCACACAATTCCTAAAAACCACCCTCTGGATGCCTCCTACCATCAGCTATGCACTAGTTTACCAAGGCTTGACCCAAAGCTTATGGAGCTTGAACAAGATTAAAAGTGGAGCCCCTGTTCCTTTTTTTTCTCAGGGAGAGATGGGTGTCACACACAGCCTTGTCCTTACTGAAGAAAACTTTGCATTGTCTTCAGCAGTTCAGTCTTTGTCTCTGAGTTTCTGCACCCACACCAATTAAATGATTCCATCTTTAGCACTGAAGAATTTGTCTTGTAAAATTGGTCTTCAGCTTTGAAGTTTAGTGCAATTAAAATAAAATACTGATAATTAGGAATGCAGTGCATCAGTTATTTCTCAAATGAATTCTGTTAATGATTTAGGACTACTCCCATGAGCAAGAATTTTCAGGACTGGACTAAATACTCATTAAGGGAGAGTTTTTACTGCTAACTTGCAAACAGCAGATGGATGGCACCAGCATCCTTACACAGCCTAGAAGTGAGCAAATAGATAATGACTTATAGGATCAGAATCCTCCCAAACACATTGCTTGTACTTCACTGATTTCTACTAATAAGGATTAAGCTGTACAGTTTTCTTGTGTGCTGTGACTTTTGACAACAATAAAAT
>VZTR01011385.1:62056-73807 GCA_013400775.1 Chaetops frenatus
GGCCCGGCCCGAAACGGGGGCGTGATTTCACCGGGCATTCGCAGGCCTCTTCCGGCTCTTTAGAGAAAATCCCTCCAGGAGGCTCTGTGCAGTGGTGTAAACAAGAGAGGGACCGAGGGATAGCGCCACAGGCTCTATTTCAGGATGTGTAGTGCGCGCTATTTTCTTCTGCCTCCGTTTCGGTGAGCAGAGTTGTCACAGCATGCTTACTACCAAGTGGAGCCTTTATCCAAGGCTGGATTTTCTCCTTCATGGTTTTGGACGAAGGCACAGCATCTTGTTATGAAATACAGCTGTGATGAGGGGCAGAGATCAGGAGGGGAACAAGAGCAGAAGAAGCATCAGCCCTACTGCCTCAGCACCTGTACAGTTTCTCTCTTGAGGAATCTGATGTATGATGATTGCAGAGTAAGAGGACTAAAAAGACATGACTTTTCAATAAATAGTCCTTCGTTCAGAAATTTTACTTGAATAACAGTTGAGATTATCTTCAGTGCTGCTAGTACCTAGAATGAACAAAGTACAATTTTACTTTTAAAGAAACAATCTTCTGCATACCTTCAATATTTGTACTAGTCTGAGATTAGTCTGAGATTCTTATCTCTTTCCCTCAGCTGGCCTTTTCAGAAGAACCAGTTGTAGACTGTAGCCAGGCCAGGGGTCTGTCTGTGCACAAGCTCATCCCACTCTGTTATGTCAAATGAGTGCCAGGATAGAATTGCTCAGCAGTTAACAATCCAGGACCTGAACACAAGCCCATTTTATGAGCCATTTAAGCTAATAAGGAGTCACTGGTCACTTCCAGCAGGGCCCAAGATGGGTATCTGGTAAATCACTATGTTTAAACTGCAGCTCTCCTGCCAGACACATTGCTGTGCAACTGTGCAGATCATGATGGCAACCAGGTCTCAGCAGGTCCCAGATCACAACTGGTTTCCTAAGGACACTTGCTAAGAACAAGCTTGTGATTGTCTTGCCTAATTATTAGTTTGGTACAGCTAGTTATCATTAGTTTGGTATAATCCACTCTGAGGTTTTTTTCTATAGCAGAACAAAAAGCCATAATTTTTTACTTCCATTGCTGTGTAAGCAAATGACACAACCAGTTCTAATTGATGGTATATTTGAGGTACTCACTAGCCACAAATCCATTATATGTATCCAGTGGACTTTAAGTTTATCCCATACCTTCCTCTGCTAGGTAGGTGTATTTGTGTCCTTTCATTAACTCTTTACTAAAATCTTAGATGTGGGATTCATAAATAGGGACAAAGCATGCTCGTAACATTTACATTTATTTCCAGATACTATTAGAAATCCATGGGTCACGGGGACTTATGGATCAAATATTCTATACATTAAAGTACTGCAAAATTTGTGACTGATGTGTAAATGGCACACAAAGCCATACTGCCTGTCAGTAGGTTACCAAGATGAGTGCAAATGACATTTTGTGCTTCAAAGACTGATAGCTCTCGTATCCATTATGTTACATCTTTCATCATCCCTTGTTAAATAAAGAATTTTATTGACCCCCAGAAATTCCACACAGTTTCTTTCCAAAGCAAGACAAGGATCCCAGCTGACCAAAAAATGAGGTGAATGTTTTCATCATTATTATTGCAGAAGTCTAGGAAATCTTGAATGTGTTCCTTGATTCTTAGAATGTATCACTGCAGGAATCACTCCTAATCATGTTTAAATTGGAGTTATTTATTAGACTCATTGAGGACTAGGAACTGGGAAGTCAATGGCACTAGGGCAATTGCCTCTGCTCAGAATGTGGCTATATGAACTAGTAACATCTGTAACAAAATTAGTTAGCTGCAGAAATTTCACTTGTCATTTCCCAGCAATCAAATGAAATGTTTAACATCTTTTTTTTTTTTTTTTCTTTCCATCACTACTTCTTCTTTTTCTTCTATTGAAACTGCTTGGAAAAAATTAAACTATGAAACTACTTGTATGATCATTTCATCAGTTCCCTAGGATAAAATGAAAAAAAAAGTATATATAATATATATGTGCCTATCACACATGAACATATACATATATGTGTTTATATAAGATTTTTGTGTAAATGTATAAAAGTTATGTAGTATATTAATCCATTTAGGCTATGGGTAAGGTGTTAATTGAAGTGACCTGATTATTAACTATTAGATATTATAATAGAGAAAAAAGTAATAATATTTACAGTAAAAGCTATCAGTGCCACATCTACCACAACTAAAATAGAAATAACAAACTTTTTTTCCATGCTTTGCATTATATATTGTTGGTTTATTCGTTAATTCACAAATTAAATATTAATAAAAATCTCTAAAAAACCTCTCTCACATATATAATAACGTATCAGTAATAATCATTAATATGTCCCTTTGCTGTCACATCTGTTGTGATCTAAAATATCCCACAAATTCAGCAGTTGGAGGGCTGGTGTTTTATATGCAATTATAGAAGAAATTAATTCAGCCAACACACCTGCTTAATTCAAGTGCAAGCTTGTGCCTCACCTGCTCTCTTTACATTTTGATTGCCCCATATCACTGACATTTCCACTCTGCAACATTTGTCTTTTAGCCACTAATTTTTATCAAGATGTCTTAAAAATCCACTAAGGCATTAGTATTTTCAACATTAACTCTTTGTCCCCAGGGCTTAGTTACACCTTGTGCTCTGTGGCAGAAAAGGCTATTACATCATTCACTTTTATCCGTGCTCTTTTTTTAATCTGGGAAAGAGGGTTGTGGGACAATCTTGACAGGTTCCCACCCTCTTTCCGTTGCTGCCTCCTCAGTTTTGCTCCTGAGACAATTCCCTGAACAAGACTTAGAGAGAGCAGATCATGAAGAGGCAACCTTTCCACAGGTGGGGGCAGGAGCTAAGTGCAGCAGGCTAACCAGAGCTGAACAGGGAGGAACTGACAAGAGCACTCTCATAATGGAGAGATTGAGAAGGATGTGGTTGCATAAAAATCAAGAGTGCTTGGGATCTGGCCAGTTAGAAAGAAGCAGTGTGCACGCAAGCCCCGAGCATCTGCTCTCCATGAAATATGCAAAGATGAGGAGAAAAGAAAAATAGTTCCTTTAACAAGAGGCAAAGCTATTCCTCATGAAGCATCAAACCTCAGCTTAATACATGCCAACGTCTACATTTGTATCTGCGGACATTTCTATGGACATCCCGCTACATTATTGAGGTTCTGAGGCGAGTACCTCATGTGTTTGTGCAGGCTTGGGGCCTGTCTGGGGACTGTAGGAGGTAACACGACAGGTACCTATCTTCAGGATTCAGGACACAAGACATAATATCCCTCAAAGCTGTGGAAGTCTTAGGCCTTGCGCACAGCATCACAAGTACATGAATAATACCTTCCCTGAGAATCACTTGATCACCTCTAATTGATTCTCATAATTGAAGTATGAAGTTTCCTGTATTTTCATGGGCTTTTTTTGTGCTTTCTCTTTTTGACGGTGTTGGGGCAGACCTCAGCATTTCTTGCAATTCCAAATCTAGAATCAATAACTAAGAAGAGCTGTGAAGTGGGGAGTTACAGAAGATAACAGGGATCCCTGTCATGTGGCATTTGCTCAGGTAGAGTATTTCTAGAGATATAACACTTACATCATACAAACTCTACTTTTAGCTTCCATGTGGAGTTTAGATAGGCCAAAAAAAAAAATCAATGCATTGTTCAGATGAATAAATAACAAAAAAAGCAAAACAAAACAAAATCAGAAGATTACAGTCATCTTCAATTCTAAATATTCCTGCTTTTTTACTGTAAGCCCAGTGACATACTTCTCAACCAGCAGGATAAATGAGACACAGGTAGAAAAAAATGAGAATAACACCAGTAAGTTTAACATTTTGTTGTCTAGATGCTTCCACACAGAAGAGAATCAATTATATTCCTCTAAATTTGCATACAAATTAAACACTTAATAGCTACTCATGCATGTGATGGAGATTACTGCTGTATTAAAAGAGTAGCTGTGCAAAGAGGGAAGCCCATGGTACCTCCACAGGCTGTAGCTTATTCACAGACTGTTTTAACACTGGATTACCTGTGAGGTAAGGCTTGGTTGGTTTTCCCCATAGTCAAGCAGGATCTTGTGAAACCTGAGAGAAAATTCAATTACTGCAAATTTGTCTCTAGGGAGGAAGACAGTAGAGAACTGAGAGCATCACTGCTGAGTTAGTAAGTAATGTCTGTGCTTTGGTCCCAATTACAGACAGACCAGTAGCTAAAATTGCACAGGACACTCTGACTGTCCTGGTGTTTGTCCACAGGAGGTTTTTCATCTTGTGCTGAATTTCACAGCACTCCAACATTTGCAGAGAGCTGTTTTAAGGCCAGGTAAGTCCTCCCCTCACAAGAAGTACATAAAAACAGCAGACCTAGTGAAACTCCCAGAAAGTATAAAAAACTATGCCTAAATACAGTTTTGTATTTATCAACCTTAAATGTGGGGTAATTATTAAGAGTGCCTGTTAAAGCTATTTAGTGCAGAGTGGTTATGGTGTAAAAAAAAAAAAAAAAACCCACAAAAAACAAAAACCAACAAAAACCAACAAAAAAACCCCCAACAATTTCTCCTTAGTAACTATTCCAACTAATACAAATTGATTCCGTATGTTGTATTTCCAAGCAACCATTTTCCTGGAAGGAAAAGAGCTATTCCTTCGGGTCAAGTCACTAAATGTGCATTTCAAGGTAAATTACTATTGAATCCTTGAAGAAAGTAACTAAAGGGGCTGCAACATGGTATATCTGAGTGTAAAACCTTCCTGAACAGTATCAATTCAAGTCAAAGTCGATGCAGGACGTAAAAAAGCATCAATATGAGAAGGCAGTGCCCTGGAATTGCAGTCCTCAAACACAATTTGGACTATAGAGAACACTGAGACCAAGCAACACTTTTAACAACAACATGTTAAAATATGCAAAGACTATGAAGTATCATACATATCCCAGATAAAAGGTTTTTATGAATACAAACAGAAGATTATTGTAAAAATTTGACCACAGGATCAAACCAGCTATGAGTGGTAAATAGCTAATAAGCTCTGTTTGGAAGGGATGCACCTTGGGCAACCTCCAAAATATCTGGAAGAACAGACAACTCTATCACTCTTTCTACCATTGATAGAAATATAAACAGTTATAGTACTTTCTTTCTGCTTTCCTAGATGTCTGCATTCTAACTCAGCCTTAAGAGCCAACTCAGTCTCCTTTACACCTTAAGACTTCATAAAGACAGCATCAACATTATCTTCCCCAGACAACAGCCACCATTGAAACATAACTGAATTCTAGTCACCTTCTTTTAAGAATCTGTCTCATGAATGAGAATCGTAAGGACATCTTCTTTAATATTTCTTTTGTCCCTTTTGAAGTACAAAAGGGATGTTCTCACACAAAGTGGTGTTCTGAGAAATTGCAGAATAAATAATGTATGGGGTAGTGTTTTAGCTTGTGACCATCCCAGAGTTGAGTGCTGAAGCCTTTGAGTCAGACATAAAACACCCCTGACATCAGCACTTCACTTTGATCCTCCACCCATCCCCTTGGCATGTGTGAGGCTCATTACAAGGCACCTAGTGTTCCTGGCTTTGGCATGAGACCAAACTGGTCTGTATTGACAAGGCTGACAGACTTTCAGACATGTAAAGAAACAGAAAGAGTGAGAATTAGCCTCCTAAACCTGAGGATCAGGATCACTTTCCCTTGTGACTTTCCCAAGGCTAAAAAGGAGGCAGGTGAGGAAAAAGGGAGCTGAGCCCTGGCAGCACAGCCCTGGTCAGCTGAGGGGAGAACATGGAAACAAGCAGCCTGCAGGGACTGTGGGGAGAAAATCAAACCTGTGCCTCTGCTGAAGGCATGAGGACCTGGAATGAAGTCAGTAACAGTCAGAGAGAGTGCCAGGGCTTGGCTGGAAGCAGAACTGTGTTTCTCTTTCCCTTGCTGCTTGGTGCCAGTCTGGAAGTCCCATCCTTTTTACCCAATCTCTGGTTGCACCACCCTAACCCTCCATCTCTGATCCACCTCGCTGGGCCACTAAGATCAGCTGAAATTCGTTTTCCTGTCTGCTTGTCCCTGAACAGAATCTTTATTCTGAGTGACACATAACTTGCCTGCTTCACAGATCTGATTCAGGCAGTGAATTCCTGCCCCAATTCTTTCTCCATCTTTTTGTGAGGTCAAAGAAGAAGTACACCAAAACTAACAGAATAGCAATTATGTCAGTCTATAATCCTACAGTTTGCTAAATCATAATGTTCTCAGAATGATTTGTAAACACTAGATTGTATAATTCAACAATATCAACAGCTCATCCATAACATTTATTTGTCACAACAAAATGCCTATAGTTATTCTCTGTTAAAAGCTACATATTTTTCATTAGGAACAGATACTTTCTATATTTCTCATCAAAATTCTGTCGTCTTCCACCTTTTTGGCACTAGTTTTTCTCTTTCATAATACCCTTGTATGCTACAGATGGTGAAAGAGGTGTCTGAGTTTCAGCCTTTGAAGAACAAATGGACCATCTGCAATGAGATGATTACTTCTTGTGCTGGTTTCAGCTGGGATGGAGTTAATTTCCTTCCCAGTGGCTGGCATGGGTCTGTGTTTTGGATTTGTGCTGAACACAGGGTTGATAATATAGAGATGTTTTTGTTCTTGCTGAGCAGGGCTCACACAGAGCCAAGGCCTCTTCTGCTTCTCATGCTGCTGTGGTGGTGAGGGGGCTGGGAGTGCCTGGGAGGAGATACAGCAAGGACAGGAGCCCCAAACTGACCAAAGGGATGTTCCAAAGATATGACATCATGCTCAGCTTATAAAGCAGAGGGAAGGAGGGGAAAGGAGGGGACATTTGGAATGTTGGAGTTTGTCTTCCCAAGTCACATGTAATGGGGCCTGACTCTCCTGAAGATGGCTGAACACCTGCCTAAATGTGGGAAGTGGTGAATCAGTTCCTTGCTTTGCTTTCCTTGTGTATGCAGCTTTTGCCTGCTCTATTAAACTTAGCTGTAACCACAAGTTTTCCAGCTTTTGCCCTTCTGATTCTTTTCCCCATCCCACTGTTGCAGGAATGAGTGAGTGGCTGTGTGGGCCCTGGTTGCTGGCTGGGGGTAAACCACACCACCTGTCAAACAGGTGACAATTGGGATTTTCATAAATGTGAAGAAGGAAAAAAGTGACTTGGGTGGAGTCAGAAATTGATCCAAACATTGAAACTTTTCCTATCCCAACACATTACAGAGAACTCTGACCAATATTTGTTTTGTTTTGGGAGTATCTTTTCCTTTGTATTTTTTGAAGATCAAGATATAAACCTCAAAATAAGATTCTTCTCTGGACATGAGCCATAAGGAACCTCAATCAGGATATTTGGTTCTAGGTTTTGGTCATCCAATTACAACATTCTTGAGGCTGTTCAAAGCAGCAGCACCTCCAAACCTCCCATTGAGAGTAATTTTCACAAGTGAGATAGGCACCTGCTTAGGAGATGTTGGTTATATCCACTGTGTCCAAAATTTTCCACTGCTAACAGTTTTTTATTATCTGCTAAGGAGTGATGTTGGCAGCATTTTCTTTTTATGTCACTAGGAGAGCAGTAGTAATGATTTAAAAGCCAGGAGCTTTGAATTATTGCTTAAGGTTCTTGATTAGCTAGGTACTATATTGTCCTTACATTTGTCTACAAGAAAAGATGCATTTATGGGAAGTTTTCCAGATGTCTCTTCATTAAAGTGAAGAGGTCACATTTTATTTGCTGCTAAACAAAACAGTACATTACATTGCAGATTATTGTACCTAAGTGTGTGTGCTTGGATGATACTTCACAGAAAGCAAATCAAGTACAGAACTATATTTTTTTTTTCTTGAGAGCCATCTTGGCTCAGAAAATACCTTTTCTCTCCAAATGGTAAAGGATTTGTGAAATGCTCCTAATCTTGCCTTCTCTGTACCATAATTTCAAATGCTTTCTGTGGACTTTTTAAACATAAATCAAAGGATATCAGGAGAAATTTTGCCTAGCAAAGGCCTGGAAACAAATTTCTACTGGATTGGAGTTTTACAGGAGACTTATTTGCCCTTGTAATACTTGACTTTCATGTGTGTGTCTGCCTCTTGAGCTTAACAGCTGCAGCTGTGTTCAGAATGCAATTACACAGTCTAAAATCTGTGACTTAAAGGCTGATTCACACTTCAGAAATTAAAAAACTAAGTTGTCTCCTTTGACACACCAAAAGTTGTACATGGACCATCCCATCTTTTAGGTATATCAGATAGTATAGCTTTACTTTGAATAAATAATTAAAGGTTATAGGACAGGTAGCAATCAGTAAAACTACTGAACTGCAAGAGGACTGGTACCTTGATCCAAAGGAACAGATGGAATAGCCTGATGGAACAGTAATTGCACTGGTTTGAAAGTAAACCAGCAGGAGAAATTAATCCCACACAATTACCTTGAGAGAGATTTCAGGTTAGAGTTACAATTACAATAAATGCAATCCATTGGTGGGGGTCTACTATTTTCCAGACCTTCCCCTGGTCCCCCAAGCCAGGGATTCCTCAGGGCTGGCCACATCAGTGAAGACTGAAGCAAAATGAGCGTTCAGTTTTCTCTGCAACCTCTGCTCCTTTCAGTAGCAGGCCCATATTTTCCACAGTATCCCTTTGGATATTGGTGTATTTGAAGAAGCCCTTGCCCTCTCTCAAAAGAATACAGACCCTTCCCTTTGCAACAGCTTTTGTGTAAGTTTCTTGGTTTCTACTCATGTACCTCTTTGGCAAAACAACATAAAAGGAAATACACATGCTGGTTAATCAAACCAGTTTTTGCTTTTTAGCCTAGGCTTGTGTGCCAAAAGTGAGAGAAAGGACCAGAGTGCTGGAGAGACTACATTAAATGTTCAACCAATAACTTCTCTATTATGAATAACTACCTCAGCCATATTGCATGTGGGATATTATTTAATTTAATGTCAATTCAAGATGCAGCAATGCTTACAGACATGAATGAGATTTCGAGTTCAGTGGTGCTGGAAAGTTCTAGCTCCTGACAGGTTTGTATGTTGCTTACTAAAGAGATTTCTCTTTGGTCTCTGCCTTATTACTAATATCAGAGTAATGGGGTTCCTGTAATTCTGCCCACTTACTAATCATGTTATTTAACCTGAAAATAACAGAATATGGAATGCAATTCATTATATTTTTTCCAGAGTTGTAATTGTTTTCTGAGGTGATTTTAGTGGCCATGCAAACATAGCAAGTCAAGTGAAATGGTAGCAAGGTGCAGGATTGCTGGTGACACGGGTTTTACCTCCCAAAAGGGAACCAGCTGCCAGCCTTGTACCCTTGGCACTGCTAATGTAGCTTTAGAGGCTAAAGCTGAGCTGCTTGGTACTGTGGAACTTCAAAATTCTTTGAAAAATCAGTTATGAAATCATGTCTTTTGTGGGTTTGGGTGCTTGGGGGACTTAAAATGTTATACTAGAGAGCACTACAAACACTTTTTCATAGAGGGACCTCTTACATATGCAACTGGAAGATTTAGCAGCTGCTACAGTTCAGATTGCATCCAGTTAACTTCAATTTTGGGTACCCAAAAATAACCACCACCTGTATCATTGCACTATAGTTCTCATGCACCTAATCACAACACTCCTTGTTACTTCTTCCTTCTCTGTTCTTTATGGCATGCATCTTCCCCCATGGGTCAGGTTCACTCTACAGTCTCGTATTTCAATTACCCCGGTTTCAGGAAATGTCATGTTGTGTTGGAGCCTAAGAATAGTAGGTGCTCATCAGTCAACATTTTTATAGCGTGCTAATCATCACTGCAGTGTGCTGATTTGGTACTCTGGATTTTGACCACTGCCTTGGTCAATCACAGAGCAGTTCTATTCATCATCTACCTATTCTTATGGATTTTTTTCCATCATGGCCACCTAGATTAAAAATAAGGGAAAAAAGGACAAAAACCATCAAATTTTCTGTCTCCAATTAAAAGTATTCTACACAACCTGAATTTAATAAATGCAGAAAATAACCTATGTAAAAAAAGAACATACATTCCCCCAAAAACATCATCTGGATTATGAATAAATATATAGTATGATGTAATCTGATTTTATAAAATAGAAGGTTTCTTTCTAAAAAAAAAAAAAACAAATGAAGTCCCTACTTAGTAGAAAGAATGGCTTTCTTTCTTCAAAGGCATTAATGGGTGGAAAATTTATATTTTTTTTCTATTGACATCCTGTACAGACATGAACTTTGGATACAGAACTTTATTTCTTATCCCTACTCATTGTTACTGTGATTAAGAACCAGCAGAGTTACTGTGATTACAGCTTAAGTTATTGCTAGTGTCAAAGAACACCTACTCATATTATAAAAAACAATTTTATAAATATGTTGGACAAAAGCACTGAGATTCTGATACACTAAAGCTCTCACATTCTTTTGTGAATATCTCACTTACTTTTGACAAGAAATAATAAGTATTCTTAATAAATAAGTACATATCAGGCAGGAATATATAGAGCTATGTGTATGTATAAAGTGGATGTAAGAAGAACACAGATTCAGAAACTGTGTTCCACCCCATTTCTCCATAGTTACAACCTCCCACAAAGTATAATTTTCCCTAGTTAAGCTTGGTTTCATAGCTGCCCTGAGGAGATCTGATGCTCATGTCACATGGGAAGACTTTCCCTTCTTCAGTGAATCTTGTTCTGTCTTATCAGACTGTGTCATGATTACTGGGAGCACCTGGAAACAGGGGCATTTTCCTCTCTAATGGGTTGCAGCCAGGTCATTCTTACTGGCCTCTGTATCCCAGCCACTTTTGATGGAAAAAGACTTGATTGGATTCCAACAAGAAATAGGGTTGATCAGATTTCAAAGGATTTGCCCAGTTCTGAGAAAAATACTTGCCATACTATGCAGATTTTTTTTTTGGCATCTTTGGGCATAGCCCAAGTGTATCCCAGTCCTGAGTTAGTTGTCTTAGCAGTCTTAGGGTGTCTGCCCAAGCCAAAGTTAGTGTCTATAAAGTCAAGAATACTGTCCTGCAGGATATCATCATTTTGAATAAGGAAAATTCCATATTTTAAATGAATAAATGCAAATTCAAAAATGAGTCTGTTGTGAAGGGGGGTGGGTTTCTGTCCCATATTTAATTCAGAAGTATGGGAAAAGGAAGACAATTACGTTAGTGAAGAAAATAAAAGGAAAAGAATCAGAACACAACTTGGTTAGGCCTGGTGGTATTATGAAACATAAAACATTTTACCCCATTCACAGAATCGTAATACAAGGGGTGTTTAGACATGATAGTTCATGTCTTGCCTGAGGCTGGGATCACCTGGAAGTACAATGACGTTCCTCAGGACTTTGTACATCCTAGTACTGAAGCTCTTCATGGGTGGAGATCCCTATGAGGGTTCTAGTTCACGTTTTCTTTTTCCTTATAAAAAAAGAATTCACATTGAATTTTTCCTAAGTATTTTTTTTTCAAAAGCTTTCTTTTTAGGTTTGCTTCAGAGGCCTCACAAATGTAAGCTGTCCATCTTGTGTCTATGAAACTTAGCAGTGTAGAAGTCTGTGAGCTGACCACACATTCAACCTCATCATCAGCCAGGGTGTCAAACCCCTGGCCTTGGCTGGATAGCTCATCCCAGTTTTTAAATAGTTTTTTTTTTCCCAAGGGACAGGGGTCAAAA
>VZTR01011385.1:73813-87025 GCA_013400775.1 Chaetops frenatus
CCCCCCCATTTTAATGTCAAGGAAAAGTGTTCCAAACAGGAATTATTATATTCCTCCTCAAGGAAGAAATGTGGTAGCTGTCCTCATTCCAAATATTACTGTGCTGCAGTCTTGACGCAAGAACTTCCACTACTTCTTGTAAGATAGCTCTCAATTGTTAAGTACTTTCACACCTTTCTCATCTCAGTGTGCTCGTAGGTATTTGCAAAAGCCAAGTATTTGTACTGAAGATTGCTAAAACTCCTTTTTCCTTGCTGTCTGGAGCTGGGGAAGCAAGGTAGGAAGAGGAACACTGAGGGGCTGTGCCCAAGACAGGCACCACAGTTCTAAGCCTAAAGGAAGGCCTAAAGGTACAAAAGCAGTGTCTGTGAGAAGAAACCGGATGTTCATCCCAGATTTCAGGGCACTAGCAGAGGTGCTGCTACTGCTGTAGGACATTAGAAACCTAAAAATGTTGTAGGGCACTCAGTGATATTTGAAGACAAGAAGGGGATGGCACAAACTCTCCTGATGTTCCCCACAAGCTGTGGCAGCTGTGCTGTTTCCCAGGATGCCACAGAGCTGTAACAGAAGAATGCAGCATGATGCTGCTCTGTGCTGCTGATTTATATTCTAGAATGAAATATTTTAATTCAATTACTGTGAAATTAAAATATGATAATTTTCAGTAAACAGAATAATTGGACATTAGAGGAGGAAAATGAACTGTGACTGGGGCAGCAGTTTAGTACTGCAGGAAAATTGCAGTAAGCCTAATGAGGTGCTAAAAAGGAAAGTGAAAGCAATCCCAGCTAGATAGTTGATTTTAAAACCCAGTTGCTTTAGGGCTTTCATGTAAAATGTATTAACCTCATTTTTATCTACAGCACTTTATCTGTTATTGTCAACCACTGTCATGACAGTGTGAGCTTCACCAAATGAGCACAAAGACAAGGGGAAGTTGAAGTTAATTTAAAATGCAGTATTTTAAAAAATTAAAATCTTATTTAAGCCCCGGTCAAGTATAGACTCTGTTTTACTGTATTAGTTCTGAAAGTAACATGAAAAATTGAAATAAACTTTGAAACGCCTTGCTATTTCATAAACAAAATATGTATATACAGGGTGTCTTCTAACATGGCTGTTTAACCCAGAGATATGCATAATACTAAGTATTCACCATAATAAATGCATTTGTACACTGCCTAGCATAATATATAGGGCATTTATACAGAACACTGGCTTAAATGCTTTAAGGCATCCTAGTTTTCATCATTTAGCTCCACTCCATATATAATTTCTTTCCTTATATCTGCAGTGTTATCTGTTGGCTGATTTTAAAATAGGCTTTTTCAAACAATTATATTCATGGGTCCAGTCTGATCACTGAAATCATGCTACACTTATGAAGAAGCAAAGCGTATATGTATATATTTAATTGTGTCTGTGAAAATAGATTCATTGAGGTCCTGTGCGGCTAGGGCTGGAGACAGGAGCACTCAACAGGATCTTTCCAAACTTTTGCTATTCTTGTTTGAGGAGGTGTATGACAATTAAGAGAATGAGGGAGCTTGATGGTCTAGGACTCAAAAAACGGAATTTTGAGGAGGGGGTGTTGTCTGCAAATGGAAAGTGAGATGAGAGGTGCATTATACTCATTTACTATATTTAGAAAAAAAAATAAAATCAAGGCACGCGTCTGCAAGATTTTTACCCTCTGTGTATGGGACATACCCTGGAAAAATGACATTTTTTATTAAAAAGAGATGCCAGTGAACTGTTATAAACTGTTTAACTGTTACTGCACTGTAAAACCAGAGCAAGTCAGGCAGGGTAAGTATAACTTGTGAACCAGCCAAGGGGAAAAGTGAGTGAATTTGGAAAGAAGATTGTGGAGTAAACAACAAGTCATCTCAGTTGCCGGAGGAGTACCTTTCCTGCAGGCAGAGAGAGCTGCGGTTCTGGTGAGTAGCAGGCTGCTGGTGGCCACCCCTGGCTCACTCAGCATGCAGCTGGCACAGGCTGGTGCTGGTGCTGCTGCTGGTGCTGGTGGTGCTGGTGGTGCTGCTGCTGGTGCTGCTGCTGGTGCTGCTGCTGGTGCTGCTGCTGCTGGTGTTGCTGCTGCTGTTGCTGGTGCTGCACAGCAGTGCGAGCCTGACACCTACCGTGTGCTGCGGCAAGGCAGGCAGGCAGCGCCGCTGCAGCCCCGGGCCTCCAGAAAGGCTGCTCTTAAAAATTCAGACAGCTATTCCCCTTTCTCTGAACCCTTCTTTCACTCTCCCTTCTGGACCAGCGAGTATTTCTCAGGCAAACTATACATCCCTATGGAAGGATTTATAATAATTTCAGACTTTATCATGAGGAAGTTCTAAGCTAAACATAACTTCCAACTTGTAATTAAAAAAATACCCAACCCAACAAAATGAACAATAACAAAAAAATCTTTCTTTCAGTCTTCATAAAAGCTACTGACACTTGTGATTCAAAGAGCCAGAGGATACAGTCACCTAAGGGGTCCCTAAGCTCTGGCGTCTAGAGATAAGGTCAAATAAAGAGCAGCTGAGGGAGCTGGGGGTGTTTATCCTGGAGAAAAGGAGGCTCAGGGGTGACCTTATCACTCTATACAACTGCCTGAAAGGAAGCTGTAGCCAGGTGGGGGTCGGCCTTTTCTCACAGGCGACCAGTGACAGGACAAGAGGACATGGCCTCAAGCTGGCACAGTGGAGGTTCAGCTTGGTCTTCAGGAAGATTTTCTTTTCTGAAGGTCTTGTAAAACATTGGAATGGACTGCCCATGGATATGGTGCAGTCACTATCCCAGGACATGTTTGAGAAAAGACTAGATGTGTGACACTAAGTGCTATGTTTTAGTTGACAAGTTGAAGATTGCCAAAGGTGGGACTCACTGATCTTGGAGGTCTTTTTCAGCCTTAATGCATCTATGATTCTAAGACCCTTCAGGAGCTGGTTCTGGACTCTCCCTGACCCAAGTGCTCTCCACTGGCTGGAGACCTAGAACTACCTAAGCAGAAACACCATACACTGGGTTTAACATATCAGTGAAACTACCTGAACGCAGCTGGGGGTTTGGAAAATGCTACTAATTCTCTGTCATGCCTTCACTAGAAAGATGCTCAAATATGCTAAAAAATTTAGGTCAAAATGTCCTGCTCAATTCTAAAAATAAACTGTAAAATAAAATTTGCAAAGTCAAAGGCAAAACTTAAAAGCCTCCAGGCACACCAAGGTACACAGTGGGTTCAAGAGAGGAAAATCAGACTTGGATTCTAACTTCTTTTGAGTTTCTTTTGTTTTTATTTATGCTATCAAGGTGCCTAGATACAGTTGAAAGCTTTACCTTTTTGATTGCTTAGCTGAGCATCCAACTCCCATCTGGAATTCAGTGTGATTCCTACCTCCAAACAGCACCACCAGATGCTGACTCATTCCCTTAAATGTGTGTAGCTTAGGATGGGCTGAGTTATTCTATGGAGGTTCTTACCTTTTTTACCCTGGCAGAAGAAAGTAGGTAATTACTTAAACTCTTAACGTGCCACTCACATTAAATGACCTTATATAAGATACTCCACACCCCCAAAAATTGCCTCAGGAATCATACAAACCTGAAAATTAATCTGAGTACTCATTACCAGAAGAGGAATTCTGGAATTAGGTGATTTCCTGGATGTCCTCAGGAGGTATAGAGATTATAATAGACCCTAAGAAACAAATTTCTCCAGCGAGATACTCTTCTGAATAGGCAGAAAAGATCCAAATGCAAAAGACAAGAAGACAGAATTGTATCAATGACTTAGAGTTTATTGTCACAAAAATTTAAAAATTCTGTGATTACCACAGCGTTGTGTGGTCTGTGTGCATGGCTCTGCACAGCCTCAGTCTTCAGGCTCATCTCCCATGCTGAAGCTAAGAGAGGCAAAGAGAAGGAGTGACAGGCAAGGGCAAACAGGATTTCTGCCTGCTGGGACAAAGAGGAGTAAAACACTGAAAATTTGGCCTGATTTAAGTTAAAATTTTAGCAGAACAGAATAGCAAGTTGATATGTAGATTTACACATTGCTTTTAAGAAGGTATCTGAAAATACTATTCCTCAGACCTAATCCAGACTACAGGACAGCACCTGGTGCCATTTATCAGTTCTGCTATTTTCATACTGACACTAGGAATAACCTTGAATGGGTCACAGCTCCCCAGACTGTTATGTTATGGCAAAGTCCTAATGATTCCGTTTAATAATTGTAGTTAATTTCCCCTTTTTCACCATCCTCTGATTCAGTTTTCCACTTTCTGGTAAGTGTCTTGCACTTTTATCTCGATCAATAATGTTGTGAGTAGTCAGAGCACCTGACAGATGACAACATCTTTGTTATTTAAGGAGGTCTCTTATGACATGGGACCATCTACTAAGGGCATTTTCTGAAAAAAAAAAAAAAAGAAAAGAAAAGAAAAGAAAGCTTTTACTTTATAATATACTGCAGATGCAGATGGAAAGTGATGTATTATGTGAAGTACTAAACAAAGAAATAAATAACCAGCTATAGGAATATTTTTTTCCTTCCTGTCACAAAGCAATCTAAATTTTAGTATTTATTCTAGAAATGTCCTAGCCTCCTAGAGGCAAATTATGCATGAAATAATGCAATTAAAACTGAAATAAAAGATTTAAATGCAGCCTCTAGAGGCATCAAATGGCACCACACTGTCTCACTCTTTACTGCCTCTTAAAATGATTGCTCAATTTATAGGAAAGTCTTTCCATCCTTGCTCTTAGAATCCTCTGGTTTTGATGGCACTAATCATAATTCAGTTTCTCTACTCCATGGGAACATGTCAACATTTCCTTCATGCTCCAAAATGAACAAACAACCCCATGACCAAGTAAAATGTTATTCTTTATGCAAGAAGGAGAGTCATAAGCTCTGATTTCTTGGCTGATTTGAGCCAGCTTTTTCCTCAGAAGATACTCTTATATCCTTTCTGAGACTCTCATTTAGTACTTTTGTCACTGGCAGCCTTGGGAATGACTTTTAAAATTACTGATGACACCACTATGAAGTGAGGAATATTTGGGAGTGGTGGGTGCCATCTTCCAAACTGCTATGCTCCAGCACTGTAAGTGATAAGGGTGAAAAAAGCACACACATTTGCAGTGGTGTGACATGTTGCAAAGAGCCGAAACCACTCCCTCACACCAAACTGCTAAGGTTTTAACGACAGACATGTAACACCCAGAAACACCAGCTAAATAAATGAACATGCTTTTCTGAATTAACTTGTCGAAAAAAATGGTTTCCACAAACAGTTTCATTTGGGAAGCATAATTCCTGGCAAAAGAGGAAGGAATTGGGTCAATTTTCAGTTCAAAGAACTTAATAGTTTATATTTATCTACTGGCACATCAGGGCCATAAATAACTTCACTAAAGTCTCTCTGATGGTAGCAAACTACATTGCATAATCACAGAAATTGATTTTCTTGACAAGAACAGAGATCAATCTATGGAAACTTCTCTTTGTGGCTGTGAGCAATGAAGGGATATCATGACATCAGAATAACTTTAGACAATGCATTTGCAGTGTAGAAAACACTCCATGAGAGGATGACAGATATGTGACTCTTAGTGTGAGTAGCTGAAATATCACAGAGTAATGTCTGGATTTGTTATGACACTATAACTGTAGTGCTGAGTTTTTGAGAATCAATTTCACAAAATCTCAGTGGTAAGTTCATGAAAATGAGAAAATCAAAAAGAGCCCCTCAGCAGAGATTTTCAGAGCTAGTTATGCAGGAGGTCCAAAAAAATGCCATGAATATCACCAACATTTGAAGTAGCCCATGAAGTTAGATTTTGCCAGTTTCCTGCAGAAGTGATTGACATTATTACTCAAGACTTGCCAAAATGGAATATGCCAGAGGGCACACTGCAAACATAATCGTACTCAGCAAGTCCTGGCTTGCTTCAGCCAACAAAGTTTCTCTTTGCATGACCTGCTTTCAGTGATACAGAAACCTTCTTGATTAAGTCCCCATGTGATGGGGTAGTAGATGTTTCCTGATAGCAATAGGTCATTGCAAATTTGGTCAGATTCCTGTTCTGTCATGCTTGAACACCATCACATGACCATTCAGAGCAGTGCAACCTTCCAAAATGTTTAGTTGTTCAAGACAATTGACAGAAGCAACATCTCACATAGCAGAAGAGTGAAGTTGGCTTCCCCTTGTCCACACCAACAAGAACATGCTTGGTAAGTGTTAGTTTAGTTGGTGCTGACAGAGATAACAGAATTAATTTTTTAAGGGGTCCACATTATTAGCAAACTGCTTAAAAGAGTTGAAGTAATTTAACTGTTGCAAATATTCCAAAATGAACTTTTTGTGCAATTATTCACTATTAGGTCTTTAATGGATTTATAAGGTCCCTTCCAACCCAAACCATTCCAGCATTCCATTATATTTTTTGTTGCTGTTATGATAGTATTTAAAAAGGATAGAAATTGGTGCAGAATCCTTTAGGCAAGACTACTAATGCCATGGTTAGAGATTTTAGGCTTTAAAGTAAAGCAAGCAATATTAGTATATTAACCAATATGCTGGTTAATATGTTCCAAATACAGATTTCAAAGTAACATGAAGACAATGCACAAAACCTTCAAATTCTGAGAAGTCTTTGACTCCTGCATCTGGTAAAAACCTTCTTTGCTCATACAACATTTTCCAGACCTGTTAATTAGAATATTTGCCTTGTAACATTTCTCTTATTGTGAAATAAGCCCCAGAAAGCTGCAGGTCGCACACAGTGAGAAAATCTAAAATCCAAAATGGACAGCATTATGTTCCTTTCCAAGCTGCACATAATGTACCCCTCACCCAAAGTTAATGGCAAAACATCAGTAGTGCCAAAACAGCACTAAATCTCATAGAAGACAGGAGACAAAGCAGACCAGATGTGATGATCTGTATTACAGAAATCATAGTACAAGAAGTATTAGGTGGAGAATAAACTGTATCTAAACAGACATATCGAACCATCTCAGAACATTGTGTCAGGGTTGGTAGACAATAACAGAGCATGAGTTAACAAAAAACATTGTGACAAAAGGATCTGTGGAAAAAAAAAAAAATTCTATCAGTTACAGCCCCAAGAACATCTGTGGTTCAAATAACCACTACTGGCTTGTGGCACTTACCCATTACAGGCCTGTGGAACCAAAGCAGCTGAAAAGAAGAATCTGGAGGTCACTACAGACACATCCAGATTGTGTTGCGTGAAGGATGTTGGCAGAACATAATAATGAGAAGCCTGATTTATAGAGCATGGACTACTCTGCAAAGCTAAGTGAGCAGAGCCAGAGATAGGACATTTTGTAAATGCTTTATCAAGGAGTGTATATATAAGTACAAAAGTAGATCATACTGTCTTTGGTGGTAGAATTTGATGATTTCTGAAGAAATGGGACATTTTACAATGACTCATATCATAACAATGAATCACAATATATCAGCAGCTGTTCATGTTGGCAGAATTATGCTTGCTTGACTTAGATGTATATTCAATATACAGATGTAAACTGCCAGGAATAATAAAGAAGGCAGGGGAACCTACAGGGTTGAGTTGTTTAGTTTTATGAAGAGGCCTTTACTTACCCTAAGAGACTAAAACCATAAGGCATGGGGATTTGGTGGGCCACATGGAAGAGAAAAAAAATCTGTAGTATTTGCAGCTGAAGTCCATGCAGGAAACAAAATTACAGAATATAGCCAACACTGATACAGTATTAGCAGCATTTCCCTTCTACTGCCAATTTTCCTGCAGAAATGTTGCATTGGTTCTTTCCAGAAGATCTTTAAGTATCCCAGCTAGATTGAAATACAAAAATATAAAGAAAGAAGAAATGCTACAGTCTTTATACAAGCAAACTACTTTAACAATTGAAACATATCCAGGTAGCTTAGATATGCATGCAGCTAATCAATACTAACAAGGAAAAAAATAATTTGAAACAATGTTTCTAAAGTACGAGATTTTCTGGGATTATGATCAGAATTATCTGCTTTTCTCTAAAGAAAATTCAGCTGTTTTGAAAAGACATCGAAATGACACCTATACAGGCATTTTCCAGGATTTTTGACTGTGCAGCAATTTAGTAAAGTGCTAGCAGTTGTGGTAGTACTTAGAGCAACTGCTTGGGGCTTCACGGGTAAATCCAGTATGACTACTGAAGTCATCACCAACTTCAAAGCTCATTGTTCTAGAATTCCTGTTGTCTAGTAAGAAATTTGTAGTGTAACACTTGACTGTTTATTGGACATTCAGGGTCTGCCTTACATGAGCTGAAGTTGACAGGTATCATTACACCAATCCTTTAAGTAGCTGTCCCTTAAAAAAGCAAAGAAAGACACATACTCTAATATTAGAGCTTTCCAGTTCTATTCTACGTTACCAGAGGTATTTATTATTTTTTCACTATGTGTTTTGGTGGTTTGGGTTTTTTTGTTTTTTTTTGTTTTTTGTTTTTTTTTAATCCTCAAGGCAGAAGTGTGTTCTGAGGAGAATCAGGAAACAATGATACTATTTGTACTACTATAGGCATTACTTGTTACTAACTGTAAGTATTTGTGTTCCTGGCTTTGAGATCTACTTTTGAAACTTAAGTGCATTACAATTATTTTATTGGTATTGCTGTTATTATTCCTACTGTTTCATCTCTCAACAACTATCTTATTGTGCTTCCTACTGTACAAACTACTCAATTCATCACCAAACTTATTCTGCAAAGGTAGAGACTTTGCAGCTACCAGCATACTGCAGGTCTTCCTGCCATGGAAAACCTTGGGCAGGCACTTCAGCTGAGGCTACAGAGATCAAATGCACTCTGCCATCTCAATCATTCATACTTTCCATGTTTCAACAGAGAATGCCTAGTCCTTTCTGTAATGTGTCTCAGGTGTTTGGCAGTAGCTGAGCAACAGCTGCTTAGGAGTATTCATAATATTTTCCATTGTTTTGACTGGACAGAGTTCTGAAATCATCCTGCTGTTTCATATTCTCTCAGTGTATGTACTATGAAAACCCAGGAGCACACTGCTGATTTAGACATTTCATTTTGGTCTACTGGGATCCAGTTTGTGTATGTTCATGCTGAAATTTAGAATCAGGGCTTTTTTCAACGTATAAAGATGTCTATTTCATGTTTTCTGATCCTTTAAAGTAGGAATTTTCACTTTTCTTTTAGTATTGGCTTAAAATCCTGAACAACTTTACTGATCACTTGCAAACTCTTCCTCCATCTATATTCTTATCTTCAAGTGCAACTGAGACACACTCTATATAATTGATATTAAATTACAGTCTGTATTTCCCTCTCTCATCTCATGATTTAATGTGAATGTGAGATTAGTGTCTTTAGAAGATATGCAAGCTTTCCCTTTCAAAACAATTATTTGATAAGGCCTATCAAAGCCTGCTTTATTTTTACACAATGCTGAAAACAAGTACCAGGCTCTGTGTGCCTGAACAGAAGGACTAGAACTTTATCAGATATGCAGCCCCTAGGTTTGTGTACACTTCTATATTTACAGCTTCCTTAAGCATATCATGATAGCATATTTACTTGATCAAGTTATATTTTGTTTTGAGATTGAGGAGAGTACAGGGCAGGGAAGAGAGAAAAAAAAGAGAAATAAATAAAGGGAAAGGAATCAATTAGAGTAGATGAAACAATGAAGGAAGACATCAAAGTTGGATGGGAATCAGTCAGGATCTTGCTTTCTATTAGCAACATTAGACCTGAAAGGGGAATTAAAAGGCAGGAACTGGAAACTGACTGGTTATTGTAAAAAGATTTTTATAAAAAACATGAACAAACTGCATTGATACAGTTGCCAAGAATCTTGTTCTTAATTGATGCACACACCTGATACATCCACATGATGTTTCAGGAACTCTTTTTCTCTGAAATATACTATATTTTTTTCTTTTTATTTTACAGTTTAAAACCAAATGAAATTTTGAGCCAACATATAAAATAATTGTTTTCAAAGTGTGTACAGGATCATTATTCCTAGTAAAGCCAGATCAATTTACTGAGGCAGCAACTACCTGCTTCCTTCATTTACCTGTCAGGTTTCCTCCTCTACACTCCATTCAAAAAATATCTAACAATTAAAATATAGATTTACAAATACATTTATAAGCACAACTATTAAATGTTTCCTTTTTTTATACTCAACAGAAAAAGTCAAATATACAATGGGTATTGGAAATATTTCCTCCTGTCATGACTCAAATATGAAAGGAAAATAATTGTAAAGACTGATATTACCAGATATCAAATGCATTTCAAAGCAGATGCATTTCAAAGCAGGTGTGTGACCTGACACAAGCCCAAGTTTTTCTCAGTAGACTGTCTACAGCAAAGCCTGGTGACACCTATATAGAAAATTGATTTGTGATTCTTTTCTGATTTACCCCCATTGACTTCTGGCTATAATGACAATGATCTGATAAATTACCGATTGAAGTAGGATCATCATATCATTTGAAGGATTCACCCTCTTTTAACTTATTTAATCCTATTTATTTTTTAACCTCTACAACATCCTGTGGCAATGCAATTCATGATGTCATTGAGAGTCGCGAGGAAAGCACCTCATTTTTTGTATTTGATTTTGTATTCTTTATTGTGTGCCTTGTGGTGCTTGTTTTATAATAATGATGAATCATTTCTATTCACCTTCTCTATGGTGCCAACTTTACATAGCTTTTGTCCTTAAGGACACTCTTTCTACAGGCTGAAGCGTTAGGGCCTGTTTCTCTTGAGCATCTAGCCACATATCCAGCCTCCTGTAATATCTAATTATAATTATATATAATCATATTTTTATATTATAACATATGTAGAACTCAGTATCTGAACAGTATACAGACCACAGGTTTCACTCTGAAATTCCTTCTCAGTAATTCCTAAAATTTAATTTGTCTTCTGGACCCTGAATATAGACCTCATATTCTCAAAGGACTATCCACAATTATCCCACGGTTTCTTTCTTATTCAAAATAATTTGCAAATAATGGCTTATTTTCTCACCTCTTTATTCATCTTTGGGGAAAACCTTGTCTCTTTAAGAGCAAATTCTCCTGCAAAAAACAAATTAAGTTACTTTTCTACAATTTATTACCTACAGGAATTAGCCGTGTATGGGAATACATATGGGAATATTTTCATTAATTTTGGTGTTCCTGTACTTGCAGTCCCCCTAAAGATTCTGCTTTATAGTCAATGGACTTGGAACAGCCCTAGTGGGCAAGTTCTTTTACATTTGAATAGTTATCGATTACTTCTAGACTGATGTCTGTAGGAGTAAATTTGTGAGCAATTTTACCACTTGTCTAACCAGATGACAAGAAGAGTGAAAGGCTAATGAAGAGTTTTATATAATTAATACTGTGAAAAAATAGATTTACACATCTTATCTCAGTTCCTGCACAGCACAACTCATTATGTTTCCCCTTGTAAGTCTTTTTAGCCTTACAGATGTCTTATAGGAAAGCATATGTTCTCTGGATGAAAACTACAGATAACTTCACCCCATTCCTCTTAGTTATATATGCTAAAAAATTGAGTGTAATTTTGTATCCTGTTCATCTTCCAGGGGTAAAATTGTCTTGATCTTTCTCTGCCAGACTCAGTTACTTTTTAGCAGATCTACTTCCCTGTTTCCACCAAAATACCACAAACACTACACAGAATGGGAAATAAGAGCTATTCAGAACATTACAACCAGACATGATTTGTTTTTCCCTGGAAGGATTATTTGTCCAGTTAGTGGTTTCAAACATGCTGCAGCTGATGTTATGGAACTATGTGGAGATAGCAACTATACATTACAAAAGCCTTTAAAGATCAGCAGATTTCAAAATGGAACCATGCAGGAAACAGTGGTAAGCATATCTAGAGGAAGAAAAGGGACCAGGCTTTGAAACGTATTAGAAGAATTACTAGTTTTGTTCCTAAAGAAATTTACAAAACCAGCTTTATGTCACTGCAATTTATCTCCTAACTAATTTTGTTAACTCTGTAAATAGAATTGGCCTCTCTCTGCAATACATCTGAAAAAATTTGGTCCAACAACAGTGACTCCAAATTGACTTTTTTAAAACAGTTCTCACCTGTACCACATATTTTTCATGCTGTCACATGCAGACAAGGTACAGGAGAGAAGGTGGAATACAAAACAACACACAAATGGCTATGGAAGAGACTCAGATCCCAAGACACTAAGCTTGTACACATTTTTCTTTTAATATGTGTTGGAATAACCTGAAGTGAAAAAAAACAGCTGTAAACTCAGAGTGGCTGGGTTTTTTTCTACAGAAAAACAAAATATCTGTAAAATAAGAGGTTTGTAGTAGGAAATGAAACGTGTTTTGTGTAGGCTAGAAATATGCTTACAAATGAATGCAACACAAATTAGATTACCCCCTAAAGAATTTGGTGGCAGTACATTATATTAACTTACACTACTATTTGCGGCATAAAAACTGAAGAAAAGGTGACTTTGGGTGGCATGAAAACATGGTATATTAACTGGTTTATGAAGACTGGTATAATTAATCCTCAGAAGACCTGAGTAGTGCAGAAAGGGAAAATAAAACAAACACTCTGAGTGCAATATTCATCAGGTATGAATTAGCATAGGCACAAGTTTCTATTACATGAGTATTGGCTGTACAAGTGGCAGTAACAGACCTTTTACAGTGCTTGGATGTCCTTCTCACAAAGCTCTGAGCTGCACTGTCACATTTGCTCTAACATTTTTACGGGTCCCTACCTAACTCAAGAATAGTTTCTAGTTCAAAGCTTGAGTTTGCACTCAGCACTAAGCTCTTTGAGGAGAAGTCTTCTATCCTAGAGTGAAATAATGGCATTACAAAACTGCTACCAGAGTAGAAAATCTGACACAAAAAAAAAACTAAAATAAAACATCAGATGTGAGCATTTCAATGACTCTCAAGGGTAGCTCAACGTGCTGTAGCACAATTCTAGGACACTGACCATCTGCATCCTGAAATCCTCCCCAGTTCCTATTTTCCTAATGCCCTGACAGAGTCCCAGGAATCCTTGAGTATCCTTGGAAGCAGAGATCCCTAACACTGCTGGGGGCTGGCTCACTGCCCAGCAGACAGAAATTTGGGAACACAGCCTCCTCAGCTGTG
>VZTR01011385.1:87107-106001 GCA_013400775.1 Chaetops frenatus
TGCTTTTTCTTCCAAGTATGCCTGTGCAGTCTTGTTTCCGGGGCAATAAGAAATCAGATATCATGATGTACATCAGCACCTAACTGGCTGCAGCTGGCCGTGTTCATGCCCAGAAACAAGAAAAGTTTAGAAATCCTTTTCTGCTGGAAATCAACATGCTGAAGCAGTAAAGAGATTACTGAAGCACTGTAAGCAAAAAGGGTTTTAAAATGGAATATAAGGTTCCTACACATCAAATGCTCATGAGAACTTCACCCTTGATCTCTGGACAGACAGAAGATCTTTTCTTGCTAAAGAAGTGGTTGGAAGCAGTCTAACCCTGGACGTGGATATTCAGGCAGTGCAGGGAGCTCGCTGAGCCACTGACAGGAGGACGCCCTTTTGATACATAAACTGAGCTGAAAAACGAGCCTAAGAAATGCCCTCTTCCTGAGTTTGCATGGCTTCCATTAGGGTGTCTTGCTGCTTCTCAACACAATTTTCAAAATGAAACATTGTCACCTCCATTTCACTCTATCTGCATAACCAGAAAAGGTGTTTTGCAAGGTCTTCTAAATAGTGTGATACACTGCCATTAATTGCCCCTCCCACAGAGCCAAACTGCTAGGCAGCTCAGCCAGCTCCCAGGGTGGCAGCACCTACCCATTGTGCATGGCAAACTCTGACATTTTGGCTCTTTTTCTCAGGAAATGGTTCCTTGCTGATTTTTCTGTTTATATCCCTTACTTTTCTGTGACTTCAATACCTTATTTAGGAATAAAGTAATAAATGAGAACTGATGACCTTAGTGTCATTTGAAAGACTATTTAAATACATGTTTTAGTGAAAGACATGAATTTGCTGTCGTGTGCCACGAAAGTCTGTTCTGCTGCATGCACCTGCATCACATCTTTTCATAAATGGTAAGGAGCTCTGGTCAAAAGGCCTGTGCCCCAGCAGAGAACTCTGAGGTTCCCTTGCTGCTCAGTCTGGAGGCAGGAGGACACACTGGAGTTTTCCTAAGCTACATAATTATGTCGTTTAATTGTCCAGTGCTAGCATACAGAAATCTCTGCCAAAAATGATACATTATTGTGTCAGACATGCAGGTACCCCGAGCCACAAGCTGCATGCTCCTTTTGTGTCCTTTCTACCAGCCTACTGCTACCTCCACTTTGGCATTAATCACACTTTTTGCCTGGCTGTACTGTCTTTCTGTGGAACAGCATATATGCTGGAACCTTCACACCGGAGGACATTTTACTCCTCTCTGCCTCAGTTGCTTTTTCTGAAAGACACAATAATAGTTCCCTTAGAAGTACTGTTAGCAAGTTTTAACGTAGTTGACACATTCGTAGCTATAAGATGTAAGTAAAAGAAATATCCATTCATTAACAAGTCAATCAAAGCATTGCCACAATGAGGGCATCCTAGGAGGCAGCATCCATTTCTAATTAAAACAGATGAGAGACAATTGTATGTTAGGGATTTTCCTCACCTATTTATACAGAGTATTTAACGTACCACCGTCATTGTGTTTTGAAGTAATTTTTATTACCACCAATCCAACAAGAACATCTGGCTGAATCAGCATCCTTGGAAATATGCAGAAGGAGGTATGTGGTCTCTGCAAAAGCTCCAGACAAGCAAATGTTTAAAATAAACAGGTAGATCTACTGATCCAGCAGCTAAGGATCATTTTTGGGTTTAGTCACTTTTGCTTTCAGTCTAGCTTTCCTATCCTTTTGTAGATGTGTTTAATCTATGTACATGTGAAGAGAAAAAACAATAAATCAGAGGAAACACCGGTGTAGGACCATCCAGCGAGTGCTTGAGAATGGCTGTCTTGTGTATCACTACTTTTTAGTTACCACATGAGATGTTAGTACATTTTGGCAAGTCAGGTTTGCTAAATGTATCTCATGAGTACTTCTCATGCTGACGTCAGGGCCAATCTTTCCAAGGCAAAAACCTTGCTCTTCTTTGCCAGGATTTAATATATACAAATGTGTGCTCCTGTAACAGTTGCTAGCATGCCAGTATACATCCTTATATTTTAAAGACCATTGCTAGTGTTCTTTCCAAGTAAAATAAAAATTTTAAAAATCTTATGAAATAATCATTCTTCTAAAAGTGCAAATAATAAAATACAAATGTGCAAATTATAGGCATGTTGTGAACCTCAACTATTTCTGCAGTCCTTTCAGTCCTTTTCTAGACAACATCTCAATGAAAAGACAACCATTATTCTCACATCAAAAGAACATGGAAAGAAAACAGTATCATATTCCAAGAGAATCAAGTCTCCCAAGTCTCATGCTGAAGGAATATGTAGAAACATTAAACATTTTTGGACTGAACATTTAGCAGAAAAAAGAAAAGTGAATATTCAGCTATTCACAGAGAAAAATTATTTTATTCTACTCCAGTCAAGAAGATGTATTGATCTATTGGGTGTGCCTAGCCAGGCCTTGGTAGTGAGGGCTCTACAGGGGTGGCTTCTGTGAGAAGCAGCCAGAAGTTTCTTCCATGTCCAAGAGAGCCAGTCCCAGACAATTCCAAGATGGACTTGATGCTAGACTTGATGCTGACCAAGCACATCAGGAACTACAGTAATGCCTCTGTGGTAATGTATTTAGAGAGGTAAAAATGTTATTGCACAGATTCAATTTCAGCCAGAGAAGAGAGGAGTAAGAAGATGTGAGAGGAACAGGTCTGCAGGTGCCCAGGTCAGGGGCAGGAGTTGCTCCAGCCTCCAGAGCCAAGATGCCCCTGTAACCCCTGGTGCAAATCATGGTGAGGCAGCTGTGCCCCTGCAGCCCATGAAGGTCCATGGAGGAGAAAAGATGCACCTGCAGGCCCTGGAGGAGACCCATGCCAGAGCAGGGGGATGCCTGAGAGGAGGCTGTGACCCCATGGGAGAACTCTGCAGGAGCATGCTCCAGGCAGGGACCTGTAGGCCCATGGAGAGAGGAGCCCACGCTGGAGCAGGTTTCCTGTAGGACTTGTGACCTGGGGGGGACCCAGACTGGAGCAGCCTGTCCTTGAAGGACAGCACCCCATGGATGGAAGGGAACTGTTGCCTGTGGGATGGACTCACGTTAAAGAAGCTCATGGACAGTCATCTCCCATGGGAGGAACCCAGGCTGGACCAGGGGAAGGACTCCTCTCCCTGAGTAATGGCAGGAGCAACATGTGATGAACTGACTGTAATTTTCCTTCCCTGTGTCCCTGCACCACTGTGGGGGAGGAGGTAGAGCTGGGAACAATGGAAGGGTGAGGGAAAGGCGTTTTTAATGTTTATTTTATTTCTCATTACTTTGCTCTCATTTTGCTAATAATAAATACAATTAACATCCCGAAGATGAGTCTGTTTTGCCCATGACAGTATAAATCCAACAATATTCAAACCAACATTAACATAAAATTCAGAAACGAGATATCACTTTTATAGAGCTGGGCAGCTGCAGGCAAATATTTCTACAAAAAAGAGCAGAGAAAGTAGGTGTATTATATCTATTCTCTTAGGAAAAACTGCGATTTTTCATCTCATTTTTTTTTATTAATGATTGCTAAAGAAGGCACTGGCTTTTATGAAAGAACAATATAGTTTATCACTAGTAGAAAACTCAGTTCTATGATTTGCTTACTTAGATTGAGATAATTAAATTTCATAACTGCTCCACTGGGAAGAACAGACCAAGTTGTGAGGGACACACACTGCTGTATCACCCCTTCTTTGACATGGCTTATTTATTTTCCTGGCTTTGGGAAATGTCTTGATATCCAGTCTCCTATAGGAATTCCAGCAGCCAGTTTTCTCAGTTTAGGACACTGACAAATTTTAGCGGCAGGGCTAAAGAAAGTCCTATGAGAATGATTCGAGTTAGTTTTATGAGAAAAGGACAACAATAAAGATAGCCCCGGAGAATGTGTGGAAATATAACATGGCACACACATTTCTCTACCTGCCAAACACTACCTAGAACCCATTCCTTCACTGGTATTTCTGGTAGAAAACACATTGCCCACACACCCAATTTTCTGCAGATCTTGGTCTATAAAATTATGGTTTTACCTTTCACAGATTAACCTTCCTCTTTCCTGGACTCTTCTGCTGACAGCTGATGTTGGCTGACTCTCCCAGTTCTGAGTCCACAGTGAGGGGCTGAAGGAACGGGTCATCAGCATAGTGCTTGAGCCAGATTTCCCCAGGGAATGCTTGCACTGAGTCAGGGAATGTCAGTGTTGCTGAGGAAGAGCTTCCCTCTCTCTGCCCATGCAACCAATGACATAACCCAGAAAATATCTGCTTTTACTGTACTAGTTTTATAAGCTGAAGAATGCTTCGCATTTTGTAAAAGATGCACACTTTGTGCTTTCAGTACTTTTTGGTGTATATTACATGTGTGGTTTTATGCCACTGTCCTCATCCTCTTTTGGCATTGTGTGTTGGGTGTGCCTGCTTTTCCATGGGTTATGAACTGAGAACTGCTGCCCTGCACCACAAGGAGGATAATGGAAAAGGGGTTCTTGGAACAGAGGGAAGAACCTAAATCCCACATCCTACTTAGGATAAATCACTACCATCTGTTCCAACATCTTTTTCCTGTTCAGACAGAAGCTTCTACCCTCACAGTTACAGATTCTTAGCACTATTTCCCCTTATGTACGGTACACTGTATGCATTTCTGTAGTTTTTGAGGCTGATCTCTTGCAACTACAGTGTAGAAGACAGGCTCTGACTTGAGTTTAGCGTGCACGCTGGTATTTAATGGGATTGTGGAGGAAAGGGTATAGTGCATTCATCTCACATAGCATTGATAAGAATCCAATCCTGATTATACTGAGGTAAGCACAGAGTTTGACAAGTCTTTGAAAGCTCAGGCTGTAACATTTTTCCTACTGTAGTTAGATCTCAAAAGTTTCAGTCCCTAAGTCCATCAGAGACTTTACACATTTTATTTTATTTTTCTGACCTTGTTTACACAGGAGAAGAATCATTTGAACAAATGCATGTGTCTGGTGACATCTCTGGTAACGCAGCAAACCCAGCTGGTAGAAAAGCCAGGTCTTCTGATGCTGGGCCAGGGCTTGTGCCCCACTGGCATGGCCACTTTTCCTGTGAAACTCCTGTAAGCGTATACCAAAAGAGACAGAAGCAACAATGTCTAGCTAGTACCGGGAAAAGAGAGGAAACAGGCTTCCAGCCCCTAGAGATTGGCCAGGTGATTACATTCTGGTAAATGTTCTCCACCCAATCACTGAATGGTTTGGGTTGGAGAGGATCTGTAAAGTTTGTCTAGTCCAACTCCCTGTAATCAGCCTGGACATCCTCAACTAGATCAGGTTGCTCCGAGCCCCATCCAGCCTTGAATGTTTCCAGGGATGGGACATTCACTATCTCTCTGGGCAACATTTTCCAGTGTTTCAATGTCCTCATTGTAAATAATTGCTTCCTTATATCTAGTCTGAATCAGTCCTCTTTTATTTTAAAACCATTGCTCCTTGTCCTATTGCAACAGGCCCAGGTAAAAACTTTTCTCTGTCTTCATTTTAAGCCTCCAATAGGTAGTGGAAACCTGCAGTAAGGTCTCCCTAGACCCTTCTCTTTTGCACACAGAACAGTTCCAGCTCTTTTGGCATGTCCTTGTGGGAGAGGTCCTCCAGCCCTCTCATATTTTTTGGCAACAACAGAGTATAGCTCCAAGACAGCATCTATGCAAATGCTTAAAATGTGAGCACAGAACTGTTTTCTTGAGCAAGAATATGTGTTCCACTGTAAGTGAGCCTTTGGAGCCGCTGGATCAGAATTTTTTAAAAAATGGTTGCATATGAACCTCCTCCAGGAGACAAGTAAAACGCAGCGGGGAAAGCTGGAGATGGTGAAGGACGCCATGGCTCAGGTGTAACTGAAGACAGCACTCAGTCCAGAGGGAATTTGTAGGAAAGAACACATTTTAAGGCACACTGCCTGGTGTACCCTGCAGAAAGTAAACCCTGCCCACCAAAAAACACAATGGAAAGGCATTTCACACCAGCAGTTTGGTCTAGTATGGAGACTGAAGGAACAATCCTGTAAACAAAATTGCTTCCTCAGTTAAGTAGCCCTTAGCTGGTTGGCCCAACATCCAGACCTGAAGAAATAAAATCAAAATTAAAGATACAGAGATGAGCTCAAATCACAAGAGAAAAAATAAATTTCACTCGCTGCTGAAAGGGCTCTGTGAAACAAAAACCTCAGGCCCAACATTCTTCTTCAAAATATCTGACTACTATAGCCTGATTTTCATCAAGTGATCACATTATGTTGATTAATCACTGCAGGAAATGAGTACCTCAATTCAGGTTTTATGCAGACCAGCAAGAGGGTGCAAGGAAGTCTGCATTGTATATTGCTACTATACCTTTCAAGTTTTTATGACCCTCAAGAGAAATGAGGTATTCATAATGTGGGGGGAAAATAAAAATCATAGAGAGCACCATAAATCTAAGGGACTAACTTGTGGAAATCACATCCTTAAACTGACATAGCTGTGATTAACTGGCAACAGATTTTACAGTTAGAAAAGTTTTTGGATATAGTTATTTGCCCAGAAAAAGTTTCTGGTGGGGATGAAAAAAAAACCCAAACCAAAAACAATAAAGAAGGGGGAAAAATAGGGGCAAGTACAAGTATTTAATCAAATCTTTGTTTTGTGACTGGTGGGATGGAATATGTTGAATCACAAGCTTTGCATCTCAAGAAGATTGATTCTGAATCTGTTCTGATCAGAGAATTAACTTTCCAGTAGATGTTTGCTCATACTTTTTTATAAAGCCACCCACAGGATTCAGTAATGTCTGTTTAGCAGAGCACTGAAATAAATTGTTGCTTGTAAGTGAGCTCTACTTGCTCAGCTTTCTAAGCAAGCCTGGACAATCTCTGTGTATATAAAACAGTGGTCCCCACTTTCTTGTATTCAAAGACCTACTTGACAATCAAAATATCAAAATTAGAAAGGATATATGGATGTGTTTATACGTATCTAGTCAGAGAAAATCCAAGTCAGTTACTGTGGATATTGTGTACTGAAGTGTATGTAGAGGCCTGAATGCTGTGGAATCACTTGTACTTACTCATGATGTAGGAGTAATTGTACAAATGGAAATAATAGTATCCTTCATCCATTTTGCATTTTTTTTCAGCACAGGAAACTGCACAAGGTGAAAAGCAAGCACAGCATTGCCCAAAGAAATGTAATCTTCCACTGAGAAATACCTTTGTCACTTCAGAGCAAAGATCTTGACAAACAGACCAAGTCTGACCAGATGGCTGTGCCTATACAAGCGAAATGACCAGGCCCAATAGCATTGCTGGGCATGAAAGGAAACTGTTTAACTCACAAAATTACTGAAGTGTTCTCTCTCACAGTTTGACCCTACATGAACCCACACACAATTTCCAGTCAGCAGGGACCATGAACCACATCTTTATTGTACCTTTGTTTCTTTCTTTGCACTCATGCATAGTAGAGTTGGCAGGAATATATATGAATAGAGATTCACAGAGCAGATAATGTAAAGGAACAGTTTACATAAACTAACATAATTTACAGACAACAGAATTTGATCAGACTAGTCAGAAGCTATAGCTTTATCCAGTGGCTCAATGATACCCTAAACGCCAAAATCAAAATCAGTCCTCACTGGGACCAATTCATTAATTGTTGCACTACACCAAAGCATCTGCTGCCCAGGCCACTGAGACATCACTTACAAAGATAAAAGTAAAATTCTCATAATAAATCTCATGCACACATACCATCAAGTCTTTCAATCCCCTTAAGAAAGATTTGTTCAAGTAAAAAAACTCAAGACTTGAGGTTTACAAACATAAAAAATCTCCATGGAAAGAAAGCAAATGCCTATGTTAGCTTATTGATGAAAAAATCAATTTCAAACCAATCTATGGAAATTTTTAAAGCAGATTAATTTAGGAGATTAGTAACACTCCTTAAAGTAATTAAGACCTCAGTAAGCTTTCCTCATAAAAACACAGGAAAAGAAGGAAAGACCAGCAATTCAATCTGAACCCTGTTTAAAAGTACGAAGTATTTTGAACTTACACTGCCAAATTTGCTTGGATGAAAGAAAATTATGACAGGAAATTATGTTTATAAAACTCTTTAGCTTGTAACAGCATCCTTTTTGGCATACCTATTTGGCCACATATTCTTGTTCTCATGTGTAAGTTAACAGTTTGTACACATGCTTTTCATATTGAAGGACTATAATTTCAAAACTTTTTTTTACTATTCATCTATTCATGGCTGCACATTTTTGCATTTTAACTGAAATGTAGTCAGTATTGTACTTCAATGCTCATATCTGATGCTTTTCTAAAGGCTAGCTCTGTGAGCAAGAAGAGCAACAGGAAAGAGATCTGCAATGGATCAGAAATTCAGGTCACATTAGCATAGATATACAGAATATGAAGTCATTGAACAACATAACAAACAGTAAAATTGTCATCTCCCCAACAATTCCTCTGATTTTTTTGTAACTTTTTGGTACTGGAAGAGACCACTGGAGACTTAAGAAAAAAAAAAAAAGAGATACTAACAAAAATGATAAATCAACTCTCAGAGAGACAGAAGTGCCACTTCTCAGGTTTATCAAGGTGTTTAGCAATGACCCAAAGACCTTTGTAACCAGGGTATAAAATGGATGGAATGTTATTGGTACTGTCAAGAAACACAGCTGAAATAAAAGCTGCAAGGTTCCAAAACATAAAGTACCTGCAGGAATGTGAAGTGAGACTGGTTCTAGAAGATCTTGAGATTTTTGATATTCGTGTACTACCAAATAGAATGGCAAGCATGAAATCAAAGTTTGCGTAAGACAATAAAAAGCCAAAGAGTGGAATAATACAATTTCACACATATGGAGTACTGCATGAAGCACAACATGCCAGCTACATGATAACACATACAGAGGAGGAGTGACTGAATTCCCCATAGGCAAAAATTTAGAAGCCTCTAGCAAAACATGTCATTGACAGAGTCATCATGTCAGATCTACCAAAACCTATCGCATTAGAGTAGTTAAAACCTGTTTGTAATACATTGTGTTTGTCAGAAGTGTTGTAAACAGTGATATTGTGACTCTTAGTCTTAGTTTTTAGTCAAAAGTTCTGTTTCAACTTACGTTCCTACAAATCTATGCAAAATTTTAAATACTTACATATTTTCATCTATATACAATTCAAATTACATTTATACCTATTCCAATTAGTTTAGCCTCTGATTCCTCTCATCTTTAAACTTCTTCATACTGAATTAACCTTGGTACATGTTTGTGAATAGAAATAAACCCAAACTCCAAGCTACTGTGTAGCAGAGATGGAAAGATCAGGAGAGATGAAGTTGTTTTTTCTTTTAAACAATCAGCAAAATTGTTTGTTCAGCAGCTCATATGGGAAGAACAGTATGCTCAAACTTAGAAACCAGCAAGGAAAGTATCAGCCACCTATTCCCTTTTTGGAATATGTACAGACTGCATCAGAATATATATAAAATAAAAAGACTGGCTACAAGGAACTGTTAGCTAATTGAGACATTCCTCATTCTGCCCGAGATCTCTAAGAAAGTTGCTAACTACTGCTGCAAGTAAACCTGCTACATGCAAGTACAGTGACATATGCTACTAGACGGAACTATCCAGCTACAGGACAGCAGGTTAAAGAAAACTACTCCCTTTTTCCCCCTTCTCATTTCTCCCAAACAATGGAAAGCTTTCTCTTTAAAAGTTACAAATTAGAATTGCTTTGCTGATGATAAGCTCTGGCTTTTGTAGAGCAAACCATAAGCCAGGAGTTCCTGTATTTTTTTTCCAGACACAATCCCTGGAGACTTGTGCTGTTCTTGCTTCTGCAGCAGTCACTGTTCCTGCTGCTAGTGTAATTCCCACAGCTTCAGCATCTCACAAAATGCCAGTTTTCTGGAACTGGCTGGAATCCAATTGCTGACGCCTTGCACATGGGTTTGCTACAAACAGTGCTGATGCTAAAAGGGTCTTATGCCCTGTTCAGAGGCTTCAATTTCTGTGTGTTGAATTACGCTTCTCTCCCTTAACTGTGAATGGAAAATGTTTGCAACATTTAAGAAAATCAGCCTGAAGGATCTACAATGTTGTCTAATAAAAATGCCAATTTTATATTTTTTTCGAAGTGCTGTTCCTGTTTTTCACCTGTTTTGACACTAGGATTTTGCAAGGCACTGAGCCCTTTGTTTCATTCCTTTTCTTCTCTTAAAGTGTTGGCACTGTGCTGAGAGCTGGGGCACAGCAAAGTTGTGGCCCTCAGCTACTGTTGGCTTCATTCATTTGATGCAGCTCTATTTAAGTTGCCTCACAATATTTCAGGAGGACAAATCCCTCTTGTGACCCCTGTGCAAAATTACTTGCTCCAATCTGCATGGCACACTAATTCCAAAAAAGAGAAGTTGGTCAAACACACAAATACAGCTTAATGAAAATAGTATGTACTTTCTGCAATGGTGATATTTTCTTAAAAGAAACTCTCCTCTTCCTCCTGTTAAAAAATGCAATGTGTGCATTTGAAAGTAGCTCTTGTCCATTGCAATAATTGTTTTACTGCTGTCAATTACTGTTTGGATTACTATTCTCTTGGGTCCCACATGGAATTGTTCAACAGGTATACAATGTACCAAAAACCTTCTCAACAAAAAACTTAATATTGCTGCATATTGAGAGAACTTGTGATGTAGCCACTTGGAAATGAAGTTAAGCCAAAGCAAATATAAATTCTGTCCCTCCTGCTCTCTGTGGGTACCAATTCTACAGAGGTCTGAGATTTCCCCACTGATTCAGCTTTTCTTTTGTGAGTTTGGAAGTCATTGCTTCCAAATTTAAGATCCCTAAAATTTGGAATATCTCTTCCATTAGAGAATTCAAGCTCCAGCCTGTAGTTAAATTGAAGGCAAATGATCAGACATTTAGAGTAGCAATGATGTATCTTTTTGTCTCTCTGACAGTCATATTTGTGTAATGCACTTCACAGCAGTCAAAATAATAGTAAGTACCACTTTGACTCTTTCAATCCAAAATCTGCAGTTACAAAATAAATTTAATAAACAAAAGATAAAGCTTTCAAAAGTTGTAAGCTACATCCACCCATATAATTAAAATGAGCTCATAGGCAGGGAAAAAACCAGTACACTCACTGAATTAATAACCAGTCCCATGAATGTCTGCATATTTTATGAGTTGCAGATGTGTATTTATACTTTAAACATAGCCACATTAAAGTATGACACAGTTTGTCATATATTTGCTGTGTTTTCATGACAAAAACAGCTCTACAGAAAAACAGAGGACTTCTTTAAAAGCAATTATAAAAACCATCTTGAGACATCTTTATGCATTTTATGATACTGTACATGCAAAATAATGTTTTTATTATAGTTGGGTAACCCATTCAGATAAACACAGCAAGAAAAGCTGTTTTTACTGTTCATCTAAGTGTTTTAAAAAAGATCACTGCAAAAAAATTTTACTTCAAAAACATGTGTAAAAGCATAGCATAATTTATAGATGTCATTGAGATTAGCAAAAGTTAAGAAACTGCTTCAGATGCAGTTTAATTCTTAGATGGCTGTTTTAACTTCGAACAGAGTTCTCAAAATAGTGCCCAAATGCCCAGCGCTTGTTGAACAAATTCTGATTTATTGAAGGTAAACATTTACATTGGCTACAATGCTATAGCTGTTACAAAGCTGAATAAAAGAGGCTTAAATAGCAATAGAAAGCAAGTGCAGTAAAAAGTGAACAGAGAAAATATTTGGCCTTAGTGATCTTCTGGCAGTATTTACATTATCTCCATTTTGTTAAATATTTGAGTAACTCTAAGGCACCATAGGCTAAATAGCAGGCTGCAGTATGATTTTGTGCACAGAATTTAATAAATTTATTTGGAGAAAAAAAGGCTATGGAGTTAAAAGAAACATTGGCATATTGTATGTTTACACAAAGGAGTGGATGTTTGTTAAAATTCAAAGATACAATATATACTGGGTAAGTTCAAAAATTATTTTTAGAACATTAAATTAAATGTCTATGTATAAGAACTATTTTTACTGACTTTTTGATAAATGTTTAATGCAATCTTCTCAACAGGTTTTCAACACAGTAGATATGTTCATCTAAAAACTAATTTTTTTTTTCCCTTTACAAAAGCCTTATGTCTAGTACATATAAAAAATCCCAATGCAAAGTGTAATGGGCAGTAATTTACACTGAAGCTGTTCTGTGGCAGACTGAAACTTAGCAGGAGCATGCAGTAAAAATGCTATGGAACAGCAGTTCAAGCTGTCTTATTCCTTCGGCCCTTGCCAGTGGCTGTTGCTGCAGCTGGCAAGCAGGAGTACAACACTGACATGCCAGGAGAGACAGAGCAGGTCAGTGCTTTCAGACCTGTTTCCAGACACAAATTGGGAAATTCAAACTCCTGGCGACATCCTTGTGCATTCCACACAACATGGTGCACAGAGAATGACACTCTGCTTGGAGCAAATTTTCCCATTTTTATTTATCCCCTTTTATTTATCCCCTTTTAGTTATCCCCTTCTGAAGCACATGTTACTCCACTCCTGAGTGGAATTTATTTAAGGAATAAATTCATCTGACTGGACTCAAGATCCTTCCTGAACAACTTCCGGTGCTTCACAGAATCATAACTGCTCTACAAGCAACAGACCTTGCTCCGTTTACTCAACAGGCTTATTCTTCACCTTGAGGTGGTGCTGGTAATGAAGAAATTGCACAGACACCAGATTAACACCTCAATTTTGCAAATAAACCACAGGATGCTGTGTGCCACAGGAAAGAAGAGAATGGGTGGCCAGGGCCATTCCAGCTGCAGCAGCGCTGCCAGCAGAGGCTGCACATGGTGAATCATGGCTCATATTCTCTGTATCTCACTTTCATTTTCCAGAGCCAAGAAAAACATATATCTAAATTAATATAATTCTTAAGCAACTAGATACTACTTTTGCATTTGTTTAGGGGTTGGATTTCTTTATTATCTCCTTCTAAACCAAGAATCTTTTAATTCAGGTGTTCCATTTTCGCCTTTTTTCTACTTTGTATTTATCCTTGTAGGAATTATGCTAATTATTTTCCCAGCAGTAAGTGATTTATAAGCAAAGCTTAATTGATCTATGCACAAAGTCTTCATTTGGAGCGACTTTGTATTATTTGTGTTAACAAAAGGATAATCTTAGCATAATTCACTAGATGCATTTTTAGTACCAGCAGCTATTATGTTAAAATCATTCAGCATCATTAGGAGTTTTTTCAAGGGCTGTAGAGGAAAAATTTAAGCCCAAAAAATTCCAGTGCCATTGACTAGTTCCTGTAAAACATTAACCAAAATATTACACAACCTGGCCACTTTATGGTAAGTAATAGGAAGCCAAAGATTTGGGTTATCAAAACAGTGTAGCACTGCTGAAGAAAACAGGGCCATGTTGATTCATAGAATAGAAAAAGATACCTCAAATGTAGCCCTTGAATGCTAAATACTTGCCTGAATCTCAAGGGAGATTTCAAAGCATCTTTCTGGATTTCTTTCTCAATGTTTAAGATACTCAGCAGTATAAATACCGGAATTCATAATTAGGCTGCAACATTAAAGCACTAACGTAATTTTTCTGTCAAACCTTTCCACCATGAGGAGGGCTTGCATTTTGCTGTAGGATGTAGGAAGAAGTTACAAAGTTATTTACCAAGAACTCCTATGGTTGCTCCATACTGGGTATGGTGACAGCAATGACTTCATGGAAATTTTTACCAAGAGAGAAGGCAGAGCCTGGGGCTCTACTTCTTTTGATTAAAAGTCCTCTGTGGAAAGCTGGCATCTTTTATAGCAGGAGTTACAATGATTGTTCCATCACCAATATGTGTGCATCATAACAGATGAAGGGAAATGCAAGGGCTTTGGGCTAAACACAGGGTCTTGTCAAATGACCCTGGGATTTTTATTTTTCACCTCCTGGAATCCAGGTTAATGTAGGTTATTTGGAAGCCTTTGGCAACATGCAACTTCGATCTTTTGCATAAAACCCCAAAGGACAAATCTTTCAGAAAATCTTACTGTCAGGCTTTTCCATTCCAGTTCTTGGTGACAAAGTCTTTGTTTCAGCTTTGAACTTTGCTATATAAGGATTCTTTACTTTTGAGTAACAGATGCCAAGTGAACACTCCTTTTCCCCCTCACCTTTCAAAAATAATGACAACTAATACTTTGTTAAAGGATCTGAAAATTCACATTCACCTGCAAATAATACAAAGCCTTAGAGGTTTCTATTGAATATACTGGCTAAAGAAAAACATGACTGAGTTTCTGACCAGAGAATTTTGTTCTAGTTCAATTGCTGTTAATGTGTGACACTGGGCTTGTGTCTCTGCATTGTAGCCTAGTATCTTTTCAGGTGGACCTGTTGCCCCGAGTGTAGTGCTGCCTCACACCACCACGGGCTGTGTATCCCCATGCTGCAGCTTGGTTCTGCCAGCCCCTTTTCCTGCCGTGCACCACCTGGGACCTGAGCTGCTAATGCTGTCTTGTCCCTTCAGAACTACCTTTCTCCCTGAAATGTTATGACCTCTAGTTCATAATCCCTGTGCTTGTCATATTCTACCTTTTACTCTTGTTTACCATCCTTCTCCTCCCTTAAGTCAGTCGCCTCAATATTCCCTGAGACAGACACCTTACAATAGCAAGGCCTCCATACAATTCGGAGCCCTGCTTTCCCCCACACTGTCCTTTACTCTGGCTCATCCATTTAAAACAAACCTCTGAGCAGTCTTAACATTTGGCAGCAATGTATTTTTCCCTTCCCTTCTCTTTCCTGGGGTTGTGATGGTACCATGCATGACCAGTATCACAAATCCATAGTGCAGAGGTCAACTCATTAGCTACATTTCAGATTCCTTCCTTCAAGGGTTTCATTACTGACCTTGCTATAGCTTGAGGGGACAGGGAAGATGACTGTTTACTTGGCTTCTCCAGTTCACTCCAGTGATCATCTCTCTTTCCTCCTAGTTTTTTTGGAAGAGGCATCTCAGAATGGTGGACTATCAGCCCAGCAAATAACCTTAGAATAACTTTGTGGACTTGCCTCCCAGTCTCTTTTTGCTAGGCAAAACAGAGTGATCCGGACACATATGGCAGGACCATTACACAGAGATGGTCATGCCAGGGTTTCAGCCCCACTTCTGAATTATGTTGGCTTTTCACAGTCACACAACCTACGGCAGTCCTTATGTAGACAGACAAACTTCAGGAACACTCTTTGTTTCAAGAAGTTAACCTGTGTCCCAACATAAAAGACAACAATTAAAGTGGTGATTATCTAACTTAGACGTCCACCAAATGAGGGTGCAAGTCAACAGAACTAACAGCAAAATGGGGACATGCAAGCAGAATTTGCTTTATCTGGTTATGAACCCAGAAAAACTAAAGTCCCCAGAAAATATATGTAGAAAAATAAAATACATCCCCAGGTATATGCTCCTAGGCCAAACACCACTATTTTACTTGTAGGGCACTTCAACTGCAGCAAGTAATACAGGAGTGTAGCTTGAATTAGAAAGAAGGAATCACCCATTACAGCGTATCTAATTCAGTTCTGTTTAAAAGAAACAAACACACCTGTGCTCTGTTGTGCTGTTATTTGGTGCTTTAGTATCTTTATTATGAAAGTAACATAAGAGAGGCTTCAGTCTATTTTTGCTTTCTGAGGTGGCTTGTAGTAGTTGCACAGATGGGTAAGTTGAACTGCTCTCCATATTCAAGGCTGTGATTGATGCTTCAGGATAGCTACCATGAGGGCTGCACAGGGTATGCTTTTTGTCTTGGAGACTGGACCCTTCTCTACCTGTGTTGCCATCCTACTCATTTGGAAAAAACAGTTGTTAATTTAAAAGACAGAGATATTTAAATTGATTTCTTATCGCTTAGAAATTAATTAATAAAACTATTTCACCAAGACAAAATCAGTAGAATTTTGCATTTGTATATATTTTCTGATGCACCAACAATCAACTCAACTATGTAAAAGCCTTAACTCAGCACATACTTTAAAATATGTGAATAAATTTCATCACAGAGCAGTTTCACTGAAGTTAAGATGCAAACATTAAAAAACCTTGTTGATCTAATGAAATTGTAAAATCTAGTATATAAAAAACAAAATTCTAAAAAGGAAATTAACAGCTTTAGGATTTCCAAGTGTTTCCTAGGCTTGTATAATAAAAAAAATGCAACTGAGCTGCTTAATGGGTAAGACAGTGTTTCCAGAAAAGATAAAGAAAGCTGAACATATACCATCACATTCATTTTGCTTTGTTTCATCCAGTAAATAAAAAATGCATTGTTGTTTTCACCTTTGAATCTAAATGCTAACTGCATTTGTGTAAAATAAAAAGAATTAAAGATAGCTGTAGGTAACCAATCTCTTCAATTTTACATGTTCCAGACAACCGTTTATTGTGTTTTAATATGAGAATATTTTACTTATTGCAAAGTATCCTGCATAATACAGGTGCTCCGCTATAAAATCTTCTCTCTTACTTGTAATTCAGTCATTCTAAATTTAAAATACCAGTATACAGTACTAAAACTTCCAATTGAAGTTTAGTATAAAAATATCAGCACAAAAGTCCTTTTTAATGTCTGTTTATTGTGAGCAACCCAAATGCCTGTTTAATTATTAACTGTTTTAGTATAATAATAGACTTTGCACCCCTACAGTTGCTAATTGATACCATCTCAGGTATTTTGATGAGATACGAAATACTAAGTAAGAAAACAGTAAGTATTCAAATGGTTAATTTGCTTAGTGTAGTAATAATAAATTAGTTTTTTGCATCTTCTTCAGTTCAAAATCCAGCTTTGATACTGAGGAAGGCTTCACATCAATTAAATAAGAGTGGTCCTTTTAACCAGTAGCAGTTTGATTGCCAATGACTCGAAGAATCTCTTTATGAATGTTTGGTTCCTGTGTATTTATACTTGTATCACCCACTTGACCATCTTCATAACTAAAAAAAAAAAAAGGTACAGAAAATAATATCATATTAGTGTTTTATTAATCTACATAAAAACATCAAAAACTCTTATTCAGTAAGTGCTTATTCCATAGGTTAACATGTTTCTATTGAAGTGCTCTGCTGTGCTTCATCTTTATATGCAGATCCTAAACTCTGAAGAGTAGGAGGTGGCAAGGCTGCCATCATCACTGAAACCCTGAGGCTGAATAAGCCACTAGGACCCAAGGGGAACAAGTGTTAAGTGAAAGAGGGAAATGCTCACAGAACAGACAGGGAGCCTTCAATGAATTCCTCAGCTTAAATACACACACCCAAATAGAAATTACGTTTTACAATACATGGACAGAGTTACTATAGCATGAAGTAATGCCATCGAATAGGAAAAATCATTAACTCTCTGTTCATTTGTACTGAAATAAGACATCTACCAAACCTATGTCATTAGCCTATCCATACATTTCAAGCACAAGTAAGTACAGTTAAAGATAAAGAATGAAGCAATACTGAACAGAACTAGGAAGAAATGTCTTTTATCTACTTTAATTACAACTACTGGAGGGAACATAAGAAAAAGGTCTAGTATGAAGTTGAGTGTTAGGAGAAGCTTTGTACTCACACAAAGAAAAATCTTGTACACACGTGATCCGTGTTGGGAACTACCCATATCTCCCCATGTTTGTGCAGATCAGGTGAGGTTATCACTATGAGAGAAAGAATAAATTTCATAGTGATGAATACATGCCTGGAAAACACTGCCCTAAAATATTTTAGGTTTTTTACATTTAAAATAGTCTTTTGGGAATGTGCAGCTTTCCTCTACATGACTGTGCTGCACTGCAGATTTTGAGTTAGCTGCTAGTACAAAAAGGGAGATAAACTTTATTCTTGTTTCCAATATATACTTTTCCAAAAACACAGATGTTTGATGTATGGGAGCAAGTTATTAAATGGAATGAAAGCTTAAAGAGCACATTAATTAAAAACTGAATTTAAAAAGCCATAGGGCTGTTAAGAAGGATCTGGATGATCCTAATCAGGATTTGGAACACATATTTGTGTTTGGTGATGGCTGATCCAAAACCAAGATGTTTAAAACAAAGCCTGAAACTGTTACATGGCAGATTTGGGATGTGCAATACTATCAAATATTTAAAACAAATAACCATAGCAATTATGACTCGGGAGGATCAAAAACCTTGCCAAAACTTTCTCTATGTATTTGATGATAGGTTGTTTACCAGCAGAATGAGGACAACACAGGAAAGAAAGCTTTTTATTGCTAACTAGAAGCTATACCATCAATCTGGATTTGAAGATATCTAAATGCATTTAAGACTTCTAGGCAAGTTGTCCAGCTGTGGGATGAGTGGGTTCATGGTGTGGTGGGTGAAGAACTGGCTGAGGGACTGAGCCCGAAGGGTTGTAGTCAATGGGGCCACATCTGTTTGGTGACTGGTCACACCAGTGGTGTTGCTCAGGGCTCCTGTCCAGGCCCAGTTCTGTTCTGTGTGTATTTATCCATCATCTGGATGCAGCAGTGAATGCACCCGTAGCAAGTTTGCTGATGATCCAGACTGGGAGGTGCTGTGGATGCTTTTCAGGGATAGGAGGTGTTGTTGAAATTTAACATGTCCAAATGGTGGATTCTGCACCTGGGAGAGTAACACTGGGCACTGGGATAAAGTGGGAGAGGAGTGGCTGGAGAGCTGCAGAGGGATGTGGGGCTGGCTGGTGCTGGGCTCAGTGTGGGTCAGCAGTGCCCGGGCGGCCCCAGGGACAAACCCCATCCCAGAGCAGCGAGCG
>VZTR01011385.1:115202-153951 GCA_013400775.1 Chaetops frenatus
TCTTCATTTTATTTTATTCCTCTCTATACATTCTTCATTCAAGAATTCCAAAGTATTGTGTGAATACACATAGAGCAAGACTGAAAACTGTTGTGAGGATACATTTATATAGCACTTGGAAAAGCAAGATATATGAAAGAGATTTAAACGACCAGTTAAAATCAGCTGGGTTGTTTGTAACAATAAACAGAAATATGACCATCAGACATGCCATGAGAAATAATACGACAATAAACCCAAGAGATTCAACCTTTCAAGTCCCCAGCTATACTTAGTTGATCGAGAATCTTGCTGTAATATAAAGAAATATCATGTCATTCTGAATATCATTCAGAACATTGACACCAGATCAATTTCTTTTGCTTTGGAAGTAAAGGTCTGTGGCTTTGATATTTCCAGAAAGGCAGCAGCTGGTGATTACCTCATTATTATGTCCCATTCTGCTGTTATTATCTCTTATTTAAACTTCAAAAGATCTGAGTTCTACTTCATTACTTTTATTTAACTGATATTATGGATAGATTTGTTATTTTGAATAAATATTTCAATATTATTATAGTAATACAGGAAAGAGATGATACTATTGACTTCCCAACCCATCATAGGCAGGGAATACAAACATCTTTCAAGTTCTAAAAATAGTGATTAAGTTAGGTAAATATTTTTCAATTTACCTGTGTCATCTCTCTGATGGAAGTGATACTGTCCAATGCTTTCATGACTCGGTCATAGTTCTTCTTCTGATGTGGCATAAAATACACAAATAAGTTCAAGGAGTGTTAGTCTTTGGCTCTGAAAAAACCTGAATTCTTTGAGTGTGTATAAAACCAAAGCTAGGAGGAATGTTGAGCAAATCAATTATTTCAAACATTTCTAACCATTAGCTTTCTTCCACCTCATACACGGACTCTCATTCATCGTCCAGAAAAATTGCTTGAAAAAATATTTTCATGATCCTTTTTCTTTGAATTTCAATGGGATCTCCAAAACACTCCTAGAATTAGCTCATTTTAAAATAAATATCTGTAACTAAACATAGTTATTTGGACAACATGCTCTTGAGATAAACAATGCTGTGACCCAAACAGATTTTAAATAAAATGCATATAAACAGATGTGTTTCCTTTACTAACAGCTCTATAAAACTTCATAGGTCCTTCAGAGGTCCCTCTGCCTCACTCAGATCTTTGCTGACCTGCTGGTTGGGAACCACAGCCAGACAGCTCCACCTGTACTGAGTGAACAGTCTGTGCTTCACCCACTCCACAGGACATGTCACCCTCAGCAGCTCCCCTGCTCCCCATCTTCGGGTCTTGCCAACACATGACAGAACACCTCAGTCTCTCCTGAGAAAGAACTCCTACTAGCTGCCCTGCTTTCAGAAAGAGTGAAATACATCCCAGTGCAGGACATGCCAAGTTCTCATCTATGCCTTTGGGGAGGTGGCTTAAGGAATATTCACAGCTTGAGGGCTTTCCTGAAAGGCAGCATTTGGAGCCCAAGGAGTAGGTAATGCGAACACAATTCTTTACTTCAAAACTGATGCCTGTACAAAACTCAACTGTCAACATCTGATAAAATTACATATAAGGAAATAACTGCTTGCCGTGAGAAAGTGAGATGACAGCAATGACACTTCTAAGAATGAAAAGATGGACTGGAAATCCCCTGGCTTACATGACCTATATGTCTCAAAGGCCATCTTTCTTTTTGTGTCCAATGTGCACATTGAGTGGAAGATGGTTAGAATATAAAATTTTACATCTAGAATTTGTCCCTTAGAAGAATTTCTTGGCTTTAACATAACCTACAGTTTTGTCATGGTTTAGGGATGGGATTCTCCAGTTTAGTGTTCCCGCTGAAACCAAGCACTGCTCACTGTCCCGTTACCCCTACTCCTTCCCCCTTCCCCCTGCTGTGGGATAGAGAAGAGAATTGGGAGGCACAAAGGTAAAGATCACAGGTTGAGGTAAGAACAATCACCTGGAAACAGCAATGCGATAAGAAAACCAGCAACAAACAATATCCAACTGCTCCCTCTGCCAAGTAAAACAAGAACTCTTTTCCCTGGAAGAGACTCTCTTCCCCCTTCTCCCAGCAATGCTGTGAGGTGGCATAGAATAACCTCTGGGTTTTAGCCATTCCCTATTCTGGCTACTGTAAAAAGTAACCCTGTCCTGACCAGAACCAGGACAAGTCTATTTTCAAGTACTTCCTCAGAGACAATTAATAAAAGCTGCAAAGTTTTGAAAACACGTTTGTGCTATATTCTGGAGCTGTATCTCATAATAAAGGAGACTCTCTTTGCTTTGAAATCTCGTGTATGACTAAAACCAAGCAATGACATATTTAAAGGTAACTACTTACCCTGGGGTTAAAGGCCAGCATCTGAGGATCATTAGGATCAACTACAGAAGGATATGGCTCAAAAATGACAACTTTCCTTGGTGATTCTAATGCAGACCGACACATAGATACTAACAGATCAACCACCTGGGGATAAGGAAAGACATATTTATTATATGTTTATTCCAAATATGTACTTTTACATTGTACCTTTCAGTCTGCCTTTTTTTACACATTATATTATATTTCATTGTTACCTATATTGACCAAACTGTGTTATCCACAGGAGATAGTTTAGGACTAAATTTTCCCACTGACCTCAACAGAGTTTGGATTCAGCCATGGAATATTATTCCATGTGCATATAAGCAGGACCAGTATCTGGTCCTAAAAGTATTATAATATCAAGTATATTGCTTGAAGTTCTGCTTTCTCTTGTGCACATATGTTAAGTTCTATATCAAATTTATTCACTAAAAAATTGAATTTTGCTGGATCTGTGTATCTCTGTATAGGCATACCAGTAAAAATGTTGTTCAAGAACAAAGAATAGTCTGTCAGATTTGTACTACTTTCTGCTCTTGTCCTGAAGACTTCTGTGAAGTAATCACAGAAACAATTGAAAACATTGCTTCTGCTGAAGCCCCAATACTGCAATGATTTAACAGTCATCTGCACAGCTCACACTGGGCCATCCTCTTCTTTCCATCCTGTTGTACAAAATTACAACACTTCTTTGAATATCTAAGATTTTCACAAGTTCTCCACAGGATCGTGCATGTAGTATGCACACAGACATATATTCATCTGTGTGCACATACACCACTTAGAGACAGATTCCCATGTAATGGTTTCAAAATAAGTAATTCAGAGGTTAAAAATAGAATACAGCAATAACAAACATGAGAGAATGCAGCTTTCTGGCAGCTGTGAAATATAAATCCAGCTCATAATGAAATCCAAAATCGCTACATTAAAAAGTAGCTGCAGATTAACTCATTTCTCCCTGGTTTTTTCCTATGCCTTCTGAAAACATTCCTGTGTGAAAACAGACTTTTCCACTAAAGAAAGGAAAAGCTGAGACAAGCTGGAGTTAGTAGATATCCCTGGTTCCCCCCACAACTCCACATAGATCAGATCTCACCTCAAAGCCCACACTCATCCAGAAGATTTTATACATCCCCCATTGTATCTGATCTTTTGGATGTAAAAAATTATGGTCCTTTAAGAAGCATAATGAAAATAAGAATAATGATGAAAGGGAAAAAGAACTGTGCTGTAGTGAGTCATACAGTTGCCATTCTCCTTCTCTGCTGCTTCAGGATGAATGGACAATTTTCTCTGTCAGTTTTAATATATTCTGTTAGTTCCAGTTACTAAATATCTCACATATATTGAAAAATGAAATTACTTAAATAATGATCCCTTCCCCAATGGTTCTCTGATTACTTTCCAGTTTATACTATCTGTATGTGTGATGAATGTTTCAGAATAGGGCATATGCACTAGCATTTACAAAGGAGATCAGCAACCAGCTCAGGCAGCAGACCTGCTCCTGTGCAAATGTATTACCATGAAACTGAGCATGAGTTCACTCTGCTTCTGAGAAAGAGTTCTTAGTCTGTTGTTGCAAAACACTACTAGGGAGGAGCTGTTTGAGTCCCTAGATCTTTTAATGCAGAGACTCAAAGTTGTCTTGCTTTATGATTGGTATGATGGGACTCAGTCTTAAAACTGGCACAGTTCTACTCAGAACTCTACCATCCCTAAGCCCTCCTTTAAACAATTGACTCCTGGATTGTTTGCAACTCTGCTTTTTTTTTTACACCTGATTTCCCCTGAGGCAATTGTTTTGAGTTGATGCAATGCAAAAGAACTTAAACTGGGAGGTAAAGCTAATAGAAACCTTATAATACAGCCTTGCATATGCATTCTCTGGGAACAGGAAGTGCTGTGGATTAGCACATATCCTCAAAACTGGGCATGAACTCCTCCTCCTCCATTGGAGGTACTGAAGTAAGTAAGTCAGGATTAAAATAGTTGCATGAAGGACAACACTTGCTGATGACAATTCCTCTTATGACATCAGTCCCTCAGATAGTGCCTCCTCTCAGTCTCAAGAGACTCTTTACAGGGAGTAGGAACTATCAAAAAAATCAGACATTTAATTTTCAGGCATTTTGCCTACATGACTAATACAAGGCAACCTGAGTTCAGGCCGGAAAGTTTTATAAAGCACAATCACTTATTACTAAGGAGAAGCCATTGGATTATTTGGAGTGACAAAGTAGGGTTGTACACCTTAGGAAACTAGCCGAGAGCACAAAAGACAAAACAGGATATGATTTCTAATGATGGGAACCTGTATTTAGGCTTCTTCACTAGACAAAATTATTTGGAGGAGGATTAATCAGACAAAATGTGAACACCTACCTTTTACTAGTCAGCCTAAGCTTGCTAGGCTGTCGGAAAAATAACCACTGTGCTGACAGTTTATGCTGTGATTCACAGTGTCCTGAACTAATGACAAAAAGAGCTCAGATGGATCAAACTCTAGAATTGATGAATTTTTTTCTGCAAACAGGAGTGGAAGGCTCAGCCAGATCCAATATAGTGAGCTGGCTGCAATGCTATCACCAAAGTGAAACTTATAGAATTTAGCTACCTAGGTCCACTGGGATAATAGACAGGACCCCTTATCAACTATTTTAAGTACTCTTAAAGTTGTAATCACTTCAGAACTCTACAGTAAAGCTCTGTAAATGTAGAGGTACTCCAGAGATCTCGAGCAAGCTCTGCATATCCTTGCAACAGTGATACTTACATAAAACACTGAGCGAGTGCTAACCAGGGCCATCTCTCCTCTACTTAGCTAGCTCTACTTAAAAAAGCTTGTAACTGATTCTCGGCTAATTTTAGGAAAGCAACCTAACAGCTGATCAAAGAGTTATTCACTATGACCCCCTGGAAAATTGTTTTCAGGGATAAGGGAGCAGATCAGAGTTGGCAGAGCTTTAAGAATGCATTCCAGAGAGTGCAGGAGCTCTCAATCCCCAAGTGTCAGAAATCAGGAAAGGAAGACAAGATGTTGGCATGGATGACTCCAGACCTGCTGGTAAGACTAAAAGGAAAGAAGGAAATGCACAGGCAGTGGATGCAGGGATAGATATTCTGGGAAGAATACAGGGACATAGCCTGCTGGTGTCAGGATGGGGTGAGGGAAGCCAAGGTGCAGCTGGAGATGAATTTGAAGCAAAGAATAATGAAGAGGCTTCTGAAGGCATGTGAGCCAGAAAATGAAGGTCAAAGAAAGTGCACCCCTCTCTGAGCACGACTGGAAAAATGGTAAGGGCAGACTATCAGAAGGCCAAGGAATTCGACAGCTCTTCCCCTGTCTTCACTGGCAGTCTCCCTTTCACACACCTCTCAAGCGGATGAAGCTCAATACAGAAAGTACGGAAGCAAAGTGCTTCCCACTGTCAGTGAAGATTAGATTTGAGAGAGCCTGAGGAAAGTGAACATAGAGAGGTCTATGGGACTTGGTAAGATGCATGCCAGAAACCTGAGGGCACTGGCTTATAGAGTTGCCAAGCTACTCTCCATGCTAACTCAAAAGGCATAGCAGTCAGGTGAAGTCACAGATGCCTGGAAAAAGGGCAACACTGCATCTATGTTTGAAGAGTGGAAAGAAGGGCTCTGAAAACTACAAACCTGTCAGCCTCACCTCTGTGCCTGGGAAGGTCATGGCACAGATTCTCCCAGAAGCTGTGCCAAGGCACAGGGAGGACAGGGAGGTGATGCAGGACAGTCAGAACAGCTTCACTGAAGGCAAGTCCTCCCTTGACCAATCCAGTGATGGAGTGACTCTGTCAGTGGACAAGGGAAGGGCTACAGATATCATTTATATTCTGTAAAGTCCCCCCTCAACATCCTTCTCTCTAAATCAGAGAGAGCTCAATCAGATGAGTGGACAGCTCTGTATAAAAGGAATTGGTTGGATGGTTGCATCCAGATAGTACAGGTCAATGTCTCAGTGTCCTTACGGCCACTGGTGATGAGTGGTGTCCCTCAGGGGGAAATACTGGGACCAGTGCTATTTAAGAGAGTTCAAGTGCTCTGTCAGCAAATTTGTGCATAACACAAGCTGAGTAGTGCAGCTGATGTGCCTGAAGGACAGGAAACCATCCAGAGGGACCTCTGCAAGCTGGAGAAGTGGGCCCATGGGAATCTGGTGAAGTTCAACAAAGCAAAGTGCTGGTGCCTCACCTGGTTCATGGTAACCACTGATACCAGCACAGGCTAGGGATGAACAGACCCAGAGCAGCCCTGCCCAGCAGGACTTGGGGGTGCTGTGGGTGAGAGGCTGGACATGCCCCGGCCATGGCACTCCCAGCCCAGAGAGCCAAACGTGTCCTGGGCTGCATCCAGAGCCCCGTGGGCAGCAGGGCAGGGAGGGGATTCTGCCCCTCTGCCCTCATGAGAGCCCAGCTGAGCACTGTGTCCAGCTCTAGGATCTCTAACAAAACAAAGACCTACACCTGTTGGAACAAGTCCAGAGGAGGGCCACAAAAATGATCAGAAGGCTGGAATACCTTCCTGATGAAGACAGGCTGGGACAGCTGGGGTCATTCAGCCTGTAGACAGGAAGGCTTTTGGGAGATATTATTGAAAGCTTCCAGTACTTAAAGAGGGATGATAAGATGGGGAAAATCTTTTTAGCAGAACCTATTGTGATAGGACAAAGGGTAAAGGTTTTATACTAAAGGAGGGAGATACACACAGGATATAAAGAAGATTTTTACAGTGAAGTAGTGAAACACTGACACACGGTAGATACCCTATTCTTGGAAACATTCAAGGTCAAGTTGGACATGGCTCTGAGCAACATGATCTAGTTAAAGTTGTCCAGGCTGGTGGTAGGACTACATGACCTTCACAGGTCCTTTCCAACTCAAACTATTCTGTGGTTCTACAATTCTAAATGTACATGTAATATAACATGTGCAGAAATTAAAAAAATAAAATTCTCACAAGACTTCAGGCTGAGGAAGAGGTGGGGCTTCATCTGCACACCTCCTTCCATTTCTTACAAGCCTAAACTGTTATCCCAATATCTGGTATCTAGATGTTACTAATACAGCCATCCAATGGTCTTCAGACATCAGAGGAAGAGCTGCTGTTCTGATTCCGCAGTCATATTCTCAAGAGAGGAAGCTGATGAACACTGTTGCAACTTTCTTCCTTTGAGGATATGCTCATGGCTGTATTCAGGTACCTACCTGAATAATTTATTTCCAGTGACTATACTCACTAGTGTGAGTTAAATAAACTGAATGTTTGCTTTTCCAAAAGACCCATGTTGCTTACTACATAGAAGCACAGTAACAGAAAATGGGACACTGCGGCACTTTTCCTTAAGATGTGCAAACTTTTACTGTAAGATTTTAAAGGGACCTTAAACATAAGATCTTTTAACTTTTGTTTTTAATGAAAGTTAGGTTAGCGTTTTGGAAGCAAATTTAAAATGCTTTAAGAAAACAATGATAGGGTTATAACTAAATCAATAACTGAATTTAGAGTCAGGAAGCAGGCTTACTTTAGGTTCCTGATCCTTGAGAAGAAGAACCCTATGTAGCAGTATCAGTAAGGACATTCCCACTGCTATGTAATGATTTAAAAAACAGATGCTCAGTGGATCTCTGCATCCCAAGACCATGAACAGGAAGTAACTTATTAATTGCATGAGAGTAGTAATGGTTCATTAGGTGAAAATAAATGTGAATTATCTCCAAATTACAATGTCTGCCTTTATTAACAACCCAGGTGACCTAATTGAATACAACAGGACACAAAAACACAGTTACTCTAATTACATGGAAGCAAAACAATGGAAACACCTCATTAGTACTGTTTGAACACACCATGCATAAACCAGTGCATTTACAGCTATAACAGTGGACAAATAAATAATACTTACCAAACAGTACTCATCTGGTGCATACAAGTCAGAACACACACTGGAAGAGACTGAGAAGACTGAGTAAACTACAGAAAATAGTACTAATAATCCTACCTGTGCCCCAGTTGCAATTTCATCAGCAGCTTCGTTCATCACTCCTAATGTTTGGAAAGCAAATACACAGAGCTCCCGTTCACAAACGGTGGGCTATACAAAGAAAGAAAGTTAATTTTATTTTTGTTCTAATTTGAGTTCTTGCTTTTAGCATGTCATACCTACAACAAAACCCAAACACAATTAACGCTAATTTTTCATATTTTAACTGCAACATTAATTTTAAATAATGAATACATATCAATTATTGTGGAAGATACATTAGAGAAACATTTTAATAACTTGAGGAGCATGAGTAAAGAACTCTAAAACTCTTAAGTACTCAGGCTAAATTTAAAAGAAATCCCAGCACAGTTACAAAATCCATATTACACGCATGGTACTCAAATGTTCTTAAAACTATCTATCTGAAAACTTCCTACATAATTAAACTTAATGGAGAACAAATCCAGAAGCTAATGGAAGCAGGTTTATTCTTCACAGTTTCTTACACTCATAAACACTGTATTTTGAATCCTACTTATTTGAAGAAATAAAGGTACTTCAATTCATTTTTCAGGTATTAAACAAACAATAAAAATCCCTTTTTGTTGAACCAGCTTTTGCCTATTAAAAAATAATTCACAATGGCATCACAAATAAAAAAACATTATCTTAACTGCATATTGAGTGAGAACTGAACATTCTGCTTTCATAAAGCAAGCAAAGCAGAAACAAGAAAGAACACAGCTTTAGGTAAAGAAAATAGGCATGTCTTCTTGGGCTTCCTAACTGTTTACAACTCTTACAGCAACTCCATCTTACTTACTAAAAGATAGTTAGCAGACCAACTTTTTAAAGGCTCAAGTAATATCACACAACGAATTGTTATAAGCATTCAAAATGAACCAATAGTTGAAAGAAATACAAATTAAAACCTTCCTTAAAACTACCCAGTAAACACAACCTTTTGTGAAAATTTTGAAAACAATCAAAAATACTACCTGGTTACTATTTATTTGAATGCATAGTATTAACTCCTAGCTCACTGAAACTTAAACTTATCTTTGTAACTAAAAGTTCTGAATCTAGTGATCAGAACAATTACTAAAGCATTTGTAGTAGTACGCTTTGAAGTTCAAGCCACTGCCTCTACAAAGCACTTGCAGAAATGAAAAAATTAATTAAGCACACAAAGCAAACTTAAAATTTATCTGAATTCTGTTTCAGGCAACAGCTTTGCCAGTAAAGAACATACTGCTGTACTTGTAGTCACTTGTTTTGCAGCACTTAAAACATTCATTTTCTGGGTTTCAAAGATTCAAAACCTCAATAAACATCTGAAATCTTCTGGATTGATACAGTCTCACTTCATTTGCTTTACAAGAGCTATCATCTTTCAAGCCTGATAGTGTCACCCATTTAATTTAGTTTATCTGCCATGTTACATTGCATTAGGCAGCAGATGAAGCCAAACATGATCAAATTCACTGTGACATGACAAGCTGGATGAGAGGTATCTATTACTGTCATTATTCTGGGATTTTCCAAATTTAGAAGATTGTTAAATCATTTGTTTAGTTGGGGAAATATGTCAGCACTACCACTTTAACTTACAATCAACAGTATACACAGACTTCCTTTATTTTGGAGCAAGGAATAAGTCTGGAATAGCAGGGCAATCTAAGTTCGGCCATGCTTGTCATGAAGAAAACTTGTAAAAAAATACTTATTTTTGATATTTTGTTTACAGTCTCAACAAAGTAAGCTATCCTGAGACTTAACGATGGCAAAGGGAACACACCACTTGTCACCATTTCTCTTTTTCCTGCCCCTCTGTTACAATCCCTGAAGTGTCTGAGCATCTAGAGAGGGAAGTTAGGAAAAGTCATTGCACTTATGCTTGACTTTTGAAAGCCTTTTTTTCTTTTCTTTTCTTTTTTTTTTCCTCACCCTGACATTGGAGAACTCTAGATATAAGGAGAACCAAGACAGCAGAATTTCAGCCCTTAAGTGGAATACATCTGTTAGGGTCTATACAGTTCTTCCCATTTTGTGTATTTGCTGAGCCTTTCTGTCCACTACATATTTTGTCAATACAATACAATGGGGAAAATAATCCCAACCCTGCAGGTAGAGGGACATTTCAACAGTCTGTCTTCATATACTTAGTCTGGATGATTTTTAACCCACACTATAGTAATTTTAAGAACACTTTTGAATTCTGTTTCTGTAATTTGTCTCATTTTAACAAAATCAGATATTTTTAACTTAAATTTCCCACAGGTGTTAGTAATGTATACCAAGAGATGTTGGTATGGCCATTTCAGTGCCCCCTATTCCAGTCACTAGTTGAGCTCAACAATTTGTATTGTTTAAATCCCTACAAAATGAAAATATTAGCTTCCAGTTAGGAAGCAAATGTTTGAGAGCCTCTTGTTTGTCACACTTAGTGACTTATCTACTCAGTGTTACATTTTCTTACTTATGTTTTGCCTGCAATTGTGCATGCTAGAACTAATGAAAACATAGAAAAACTAAGTTAATAAACCAATTCTAGAAGGCAGAGTTTAAAGAAAACCACAAGCTTTATGGGGAAACCGTGATTCAAGGCTGCTCTTACTCTGCTGCTAATGTTTTGCATACTGGTAAGTGTCCCTTTATGGTGTCCACTCTTTTCTTGTTATGGGACGTGATGTTATTGGGTTGAGAACTATACTGTTCCTTGGGATAGGAACAGTATTGTTCTGGCTTCAGATCATAAATATGAGAAATGTCCCAAGTCACACTAAACAAGAACATCACGTTTATAAAAGCTATGTTGTTCCAATGTCATCTTTGGATGCTCTTACTTTGGTTCATGTATATGTAATATTCAACAAGCTAAAATTTCTAAGAATTTTTGGGGTCTGTACATGAAATATAGATATGTTCTCAATGATGTGGAATTCACAGCCACAAATGTACAGATTAACCACCTTTTCTTACATTACTTTCTTCTATTGTTTCCAAGGGGAAAATACACAGCAAAACAGGGCTTAGATACTTAAATATGTATTTCTGAATATGAATTTCATCCTAGGTGCACACAGTTCCACAGATTACAACCATCACCTTGAGGATACGAGCTGACTGGCTGGGGAACTTTGTTACGCCCTTTCTGAAGAAGGCAACTGTAATTCCTCTAAGCAACAGCAGCTACCAGGGTCTCACATAGACTTTATTTTTTAATCCTCTTGAAAATAGAAAATTAACATAAAGCCATTGGTTTTCACAGAGCTATTAGCTAAGTGGTGTTGAAATACTATTAGCAGGATCATTATTCCAGTGGGGAAAAACCAGAAAAAAAAAAAAAAGAGATGGGCAGTTAACCTGAGACTGCAAATGCTTGGAGGCAGAAGGCAATAACAAAACCAGAAAGCATCTTCTGAATGTTTGAAGTTTTCAGACTTTTCCTTCAGCCACCCCCATACTTTGCATGATCAGTAGCTCCCACCCAACTGCTGCTGTGGTGGAAAAAGCACAGAGTTCTCGTGTATTACAATGCAAATGTCTGTGGTGAAAAAAACACAGAGTTCTCGTGTATTACAATGCAAATGTCATTTCTTTCTGCTGTGACTGAGACTGGCAGACACACAAACCACCTACACACTATGACATATCCTGGTTCCTGGACTAATACACTACCTAAAATATTTTCTAGACATTCTTTCTGTTTGAAAAAGTTGAAATTTTCATAGTCTATATCGATCTAGCAACTTTCTTATGTGGGCTGCAGCTGTGCTCAGAGCAATGTGCCATGCTTTCCTGTATTCTGAGGGATACCACACAGACACTAATGAGGCTGTAACGTGACTGACACACCTAAAAACTGCTGAGCTAACAGAAGATGCTTCAGGGAAGGCTCATTGCCTGACATACAGTAAATGGAATAAATGCAGAAAGTGAAACCATCGGTGGCCATCCCACTTTTCTTAATGAAAGCAACAGACAAGGAGACAAAATGGAACTACAAATCTCCCTTCTCTTTCCTCCTTTCCACCATGCCAACTCTTAGTTTTACTGCGAACTCTGAACAGTCTCTCAGTGTCCATGTGTTACATGGAACATGCATGGGAGATACCACAGTGGTAATCAGACACAACCCAAAGGAAGATGAGTGTAGACTGTGGCTGAGTAAGAAATGTCACTTGTTCTGTTTGGCTTTGTTTTGCCTGATTCAAATTTTGTTTTCTGGGCTTTGGGGGGATTTTTTCTGCATCTTACACACTTTTAAAAAGCATTTTTTACTTCACAGATATAGAAATGAATGGTGAACAGACAAGCATTATAGAATGCTAGATGGGCAAGGTGCACTTGGTACTTGTTGGCAACAGGAAAAGCTCTACGGCAGTAGAGCTGTCAGTAAAATATAAATTATTTGAAATCTATTAAAATACAGGTTGTAGCTGGAAAAGATTTTTTCATAAAAAGAGATAAAAACAGCCTCTATTGTTGCATAGGGATTAGACAGACCACAGTGTTATTCCACAAAAATCTTGGAATTCCACAGGCATCTTGGCTTAACTCCAGTCTGACTAAACATATTTGTACACCTACACTTTTCTCCACAGTTCAGTGATGTTTATTCTGTTCAAGAAATTTCCCAAAACTAAGAGCATACTCTTTCTGAGACATCAATGCTTCTGTGCTTTCAGTGGTGTCTAAGACTTATATTCAAAGCACAGAGAAATCCAAGACCTCTTCAAGTGAACAAGAACCCACTGAGGGCAAGATTTCACTCATAGTAAATAACTGAGCACTTTGGGATGAAAAACATTTTAAAAAAAGTAATGGAAGAAATGGATCAGAATTACAAGAATGTGCTTATTTTTACAGCTAAATAATAATAACAGGTATTTCAAATACTACTTTATGGTATTTTACTGTTCATATTTTATGGGAGAAACATTAAACAGCAGAAATGTATGCACCAGAGTACAGATTTCAAAGAAACTAGCTGTAATATTTAATTTTGTCGGGTTTTTACTAATTCCACCTTTGTTCTAAGGAGGTCTCAGTCTGAGGTTTCAACACAAGATGGCACTGTAAAGAGAGTTCTTTACTAAAAAAAAATACTGATACACAGATGGTCTTTTAATTATCTTATTGAATATATTCTGAGGTTTTTTTGTCCTGAATAATTGTCTCACAGGTCTTTAAAACCCATTCAGTCATGCTGTTCTACTGATGGCCTTATATTTGCAAATGAGGAATTTGGGAAGGCACAGAACAGCAAGAATGCAGCACTAGATTTACAAATTACACCATGTAAAAGCTGAATAAGATCAAAGAATTACAGAAAGATTGAGGTTGGCAGGGATCTCCACAGGTCATTTAGTCCAACATCCCTGCTCAAGCACGGTCACTCAGAGCCAGCTGCCCTGAACAGACAGCTTTTGAATTTCTCCATGGATGTGAAGTCCACAACCTCTCTGGGCAACTTATTCCCATGCTCAGTCACCTTCAGAAAAGGTGAAAAATGTAAAAAGTGTTTCCTGTTGTTCCACTGAAACTTCCTGTGTTTCAGGTTGTATCCTCTGCCTCTTGCCACGTCACTGAACACCACATATAAGGGCCTGGCCTTTTTGCACCCTTCCTTCAAATACTTATGGACTTTAGTAAGATTCCACCTGAGCCTTCTTTTTTCCAGGCTCTCAGACTTTCCTCCTATGTGACGTGCTCTAGCCCCTTTAATCATCCTAGTGAGCCTCCACTGGACTTTCTCCAGCAGCTCCATCCCTTTGTTGTGCTGAGGAGCACAGAATGGACACAGTGTGGCCTCAGCAGGGCTGTGTGCAGGGGCAGGATCACATCTCTCCACATACAGAGACAATTCTACTGTTTAATCTAGCCCAGGATACCATTAGCCTTCCACACCACAAGCGCACATTGCTCTCTCAGGTCCAAGCTGGTGTCCTTTTCTGCCCAAGCCAAGCTGCTTTCCAGCTGGGTGGCCCCCAGCATACACTGGTGCCTGGGTTTGTTCCTCCCCAGCTGCAGGACTTTGCACTTCTCCTTGCTGAGCTGCACGAGGTTCCTGGCAGCCCAGTGCCCCAGCCTGCCACGGTCCCTCTGAACAGCGCCCATCGCTCCAAGTACCGCACACTGCTCCCACCTTTGCATCATCTGCAAACCCTCTGAGGATACACTCTGCACCCTCATCCAGGGGATTCATGAAGGTACTAAACAGGACTGGACACACTACTGACCCCTGGGGTACACCATGAGTTGCTGACCCCCAAGGAGACTTTAACCAACCGAACATCACACTCTAGGCCCAGACATCCAGCCAGTTTTCAGACTACCTGCCCATCTCCTCCACCAGCCCATGCATCAACAGCTTGTCTAAAAGGATCTTACAGCAGACAACCTCACTCAAGTCCAGGCAGAGCATATCCACTGCTCTTCCCTCATCTACCAGACCAGTCAACTTCCTCACAGAAGTTTAATCAAGTCAGTCAAGTATGAATTCCCACTGGTGAAGCCATGCTGACTCTTCATGAGGATTTTCCTGCCCTTAATGTGCCTGGAGATGGTTTTGAGGCTCTGCTGCTTCATTGCCTTCCTACAGATCAAGGTGAGGGTGACCAGGGTGGAGTTCTCTGGATCCTCTCCTTCTTATGCTTCTTTAAGAGAGGACCGATATTTTCTTTACTCCAGTCTTAAAATACCGTACCAAATTTTTATTACACTTCTTTTAATCAGATCCTTAAATATAATAACCACTTTTGTTAATGACTCGTGATCTCATTACATTAAATGTTTGTAATAAAATACATGCTGAATTCCTAAAACAACTTATTTCTCTACTAATACAGCAGCAAAACTGTTGCATTATTAAAATGCAACTTAGTCTTTCTCTAGAATATTCTAGTAATAATAAAAGGCAGACTTTAATATAGCATTAAAAAAAGTTAACAGCTTTCTTACATTGAACCAAATAATGCTTAGGTTTCTTTAGTACATTATTAGATCTGCTTTGGAAAATACCGTTTTTAGCTAGATGAACCAAACCAGATAGTTGAAAAGGACTTTTATAGGTCAGTCAGTACTTTAACCTCCTCATACAGGACTAACTTCATCTAAACTTTATGCAAAATTTTAGATAAAACTAAAATAAGGCTTTTCTAAAGCTTTATCAAGCATTATAACAAGTTGTTCAGAGAGGCTGTGAAGTCTCCATCCTTGGAGGTCTTCAAAAGCCAGTGAAAGGCAGTGGATGAAACAGATTTCAGTTTCAGGAATTTTTCACTACAGACACATGCCCCATGCAAGAATATGTCAGTACTTCAGAATGGGTTTCATGGAAGTCATTCAACCTTCCCAAGTTAATTTCTAATATTTAATCTAATATTGTAATTTGACAGAAATCAGGATAATCTATTTCAACAACACAGATGTGAATGAAACACTAACTGGTTGAAAATGTTAGGGGGAAAAAAAAGCATTTTGCAATATATTATTGAAACAATCCAAATCTAGCCAATAAGTACAAACAAATAATAGTCCATTGTCACTCATCTAAACAACTTCTCTGTTGGTATTCAAATTCAAAGACAGGAACATGGGGCTAATAATTTAAATGGCCGGACACTTACTTTTTTCAGTAGATTTAGCATGTTTGCCTTCTCTATGTCTCATCCATAAAACCTGTGTTTGACCTTTCACTCTGCCCTTTTTCAAAACAGAGCAAGGAGCTCCTTCAGAAGATGGCAGAGCTCCCCAGAGCTGTGTAGTGCAGATTGCCTTGCAGGAGGATACACTGTGGTACTTTATATGAGTTAAGGGAGCTGTTTGGATGTACACCCTGCAGTCCCAACACTTGCTAATGATTTCAAAGCTGCTTCTTAATCTTTCTGTGAAAAGTGAAATATGCAGGATTCCGATTATCATTAGAAATGACTGCGTGAAATAGTATTGGTCCACATTATGTAAGAGCTTAAATAATATTTTTTATTCTTAGGATCCATGTATTTATTGCATTTTTCCTCTGCTTTGCAGAACAACTGCACATCATTCAGATTTCAAGTAATTTTTTGATTTTGGTGGTACTGTATGTAAGTGTGTATCTCCAAACATCCAATTTGGCTTTTATAACTTCTGGTGTACTGCAAATAATCTTTAGATCTCACTGTGCTTTTGAAATAAATACAAAAGAGACATGCTATGATGAGAACTTTCATTCATCCCCATCTTATCATGGAAAGGTATGAATACTTACAGGAAAATATTGCCTGCTTTACTACTGTGGGTTTTTTTGAAGGGGATGGAATGAAGCAGTGGACCATGGGCCTTTATGAAGAAGAGTGTTATAACTTCATGATGTGTTGAAGTACTTTTCCAAGACTCCTTCTTCCATTCAAGAGACCCTTTGCTGTTCCCCTTAACAGTAATACAGGTACAGTTCCTTGTGAGGGCACTAGGTCTGGGCGTGTTCTTAAGGTCACCCCATCTACCTAATCTGTTTTGTTTTCTACACACACAGACTTGTGGAGTACATGGAGGAACTGAGTATTTAACTCTGGTCTTCTGTATTTCAGGGAATTTTGGAGCTCAAAAGGCAACTGGTTATTCTCCAAGATAGTCACTTTGGGCTGTAAAGGTATTCCTAGGAGAAATATAAGAATTTCTTACTTATTCATCTTCAGTAAGCCAATAAAGCAGCCCCGTTATGTATCCTCAATAAGGGACCAAAAAGGCCTAAAAACACCCAAAGATTTCAATGTACAATGGGATCCCTGAAACAGCAGGGAACATTTGCATGATCAGATAATTATTGAGGGCTCTGGAGCAAGACAGATGTCCACTGTAAAATCATCAAGTCAAACACATGCAATTGTGTCATGCAGCTGTTCTGCAACAGTCTCCCACTACAGTGATGTGTCTGCCACGTGGATCTAGTGCTTAAGTAAAGCCATACAAAATGAGACATCTTGCTGTAGTCAAGTGGTCGTTATCTTATTGGCAAAAAGATGTCAGGATTTTTCAAAAGTAACTTAAATTGAAATAGATATTAAAGCCAGACTACTCCCCCAGAAAAATTTATCTAGGAAAATGAAACACAATACTGAGAAGAAAGCTTGCTGAGAGAGATTGATTTAAAGATACTTTGTAATTGAGATAAAATTATAGCCTGCAGAAAGAAAAAACTTTATCTCTCAGTTTCAGATGGTTTCCTCAACTGTTGTGAGGATGAGACATCTGAATTTTGTGAGTCATTAATAACCAGAAAAACTACATAGAGCACATGAGTTTGTAAGTAGGTACAGCACTCCACAGTATTAAAAGACTGTAATTGTTGTGTGATGGCAATTGTTGAATTTTTTTAACTGCATTTAAGACAATTCATAAACTACACTATAGTTCAGGAAAGGCACCAGGCCGACATACAGGAGTATTAGAGAATCAAATTTCTCTATGGCTTCTTTATAACTGCATAAAACTCCATGAAATATCAAAAAATCAAGCCTATATATATATTAAAGTAACTTTTCAACCAATAACTTTACAATGCTTTTATAAATTCATAGGTCTTCTTTGCTGTTGAAATAAGGTCCAAAATATAGAAGGGAAACTCACCATTAAGAGTACCCACACCTAGACATGAACCTGAGTGCATTTGTGTGGAGGAACTAAACTTTAAAGGGAGAAACTGGTGAATGACCCAGAGCTATTTAGTCTTTGGCACTCTGTGACACAACCTGCTACAGACACAGCCTATGCATGTAATGCCTTTGGGATGCAGGCATCTGTAGAAAATGAGGTGTGGACACTCCTGCTAAGAACACCACGGCAAGGCACCCACCATTATGAAACCTGGTGAATTTACTGTGGTTTCCAAAGAGAGAACTCTTTACAAAGGCCAGGGATCTTTAATAAGGCTATTATAGCCCTGCCTTAAATGAAAGCCTGCTGCATTCTCATAACAAAAGTACTCAATTTCTGAGATCTGCTCCTGCAGCGGTATTAAAGAGAAAGTGCTCTTTCTCTTCACTTACATTATATATTTACCCATATGTATGTATGCATGCATGTGTATTTGTGTATGCAGCTGAAATATGTAAATAAACCCCACAAACTGACCACTTTAAGCTGCCTCTGGCCAGAGCTCTCAGTAGAGTGAAGCATAAATTTCCTTAATGCACTCTAGAGCAAGCTAATGCTAAATTCAAACTGAGGTCCTTTCTCACCTTCTGCAGAACTGCAAACTCATTAACAGCTCTATATTGCTTATTGAGTCATTCAAGCATACAGAGAGCAAGCTAGATTTCTTCCTGGTATCTAATTTTTCCTAGGTTATATAATGAAACTCTTTAATTTTTGCCAAGCTTGTCAGGTTATGCTACTTCAAAGGCAGTGGTGAATATATGTTCAGGGCAACTTCTTCTGTTGTGAAGTGCTGACAAACTCTTAAACGGATAGCTTCAAAATGACCCTTCTTTAAACTGAAGACACAGAAGAGTAATTCTGAGAGATTTTAACCTTTATGGTGGGAAAGAAGGAATTAAGATTTTTTTCATTTAGAGCAGATAACTTTCCATTCTGTTTTTTTTTTAAATAACAAAATAAATCCTACTGTTTGCTTTGACCTATAAATAAACTCCAATAATTTAAATAATTATGTTTTTCAAATTTTACTCACTCTTCAAACATTACTGACTTTATCTTATCTCTTTCTTTCACAGGTAATATACATAGCAGTGCTTCAAAGACAAACAATAAAGAAATGATGCCTTTTTTACAGGCTTCTAATCAGTTTTGGCTACTGATAAATCTGTCAGAAAACCTTGCTTTTAAAAGATAGATACGAGCTTGAAGAGGCAAAAAATAACACTGATTGGATATCCAAAACTACAGGGGTTTAACCATTACTTAAAACAGTATATGCTTTTTCAAATCCTACCAGCAGCCTGTTTGCACACCCTGCCTGCAAGGAACGCCTGACCCTGGTGCCAGCCACTGTCACAGGGAATGCCACTGGAGTGACTCCTGCTGCCAGGTAGAGCAATAATCCTCCTGAATTTAGTTCCATGGAACTATCATAGACAAGGTCTGCTTCAGTTTATGCGTAGGTGCTGGCCATACTGGGGAGAAATTGTCTGGTATCAGACCTTTCACACACAGGAGGTTAGTTTTCCACGGCTTTTATCTTTTAAGGTTACTCATGTTTCCACTGGATGAAGCCTAAGCGAAACAAGAGGATTCTAAACTGCAAACCCAGTCCTAAAGCTAAGAATTTTATTCTGTTAATGTACTCTTTCACAAAGCTGCATTGATCCAGCAGCTCCAGGCAGTGTGTGTCTCTCATGACCAATTTTACTCTTTTCCACTGCATTCACCAACAGCATGAGAGGCTACAACGATCAGCAGGCAAAGTTCTGCTCCCAGTCATACAGGAAGGAAAGGAAGAGCTGCCTAACTGGCCAGACTGAGGGCATACTGAGCCACAACAGTGCCCCTAGACTGGGCCACTGCTAGATCAGGCACTTCACAGAGCATCTCCTTCTACTGCCTTTTTTATCACATTTGGGGATGGTTCAGTTCAACAGCCTGTGAGTGAAACAAGGTCAGAAGAATTTTGCAGAGTGCTGGCTTTAACACCAGTGTACGTAAATACTGTGTTCACGGGTTATTAAAGCTCAGGGATGAGGTGCCCTAAGCTTTCAGAAGAATGCCAGAGGACTGGGAAAGCACTCTAGTGCACTTCTCTGTGTTTCCTGGCTGTGACTACTGCAGCACAATAGTGTTCAGTGAAATACACGCCACTTTTACATTTCTGTGGTATAACATAAGCCTAATCTCTCTCTCCCTTCCTTTTAAGACATTTTTTTTCCAAATTTACAGCAAAATCTCATTAATATGCTTAATATTTTTGCATCTCAAAAGAATATTAGGATGAAACCCATCTGAAATAATTCAACAGTTTTCCAACAGGTTTGTATGGTCCACAGCTATTCAAGGCACTTTATATAAAATGCATTGTTTACCAGCACACCACTTACCCTCAGCATAGGGCCATTCTGGAACACATGAGGTTCATCACAAACTACACAGTATTCATTCAATACTGGTATCCGCTGCTCAGCAAATTCAATAGTCTGAGAACAATGAAAATGAGAATAACAACATCTGCTTAAAAATAATTAACAGTCAGCTCATGCTCCACAGTGTTTCAGAAACAAGTAAGATATGACATCCTACCTGCACAAGAAAGCCACGATCTCGCACCGGAATGCATTTTGCACCATAATTTTGCTGCAAGGGAAAAGTTGAGGCAACTTCAGTGTTGGGAGACTAATTATAAGGAAATGGTAAAGTATTTGTAAATTTTGCATATAAATATGTTAATCAAGCGATTTGCATCTAAAAAGATCTCTCATTTGCATGAACCAGCTATTACAAATAATCAATCCTTTTACTGTTTACTGAGGGTGGCACAGCCTTTTAGTATTTCTTTCTAGTTCTTAAATCTAATCAAGTTTTGTATCTTACTATCCAAGAAACTTTAATCTCAAATGAAAACACCAGTGCCTTCACCTCCATCCTAATAAACTGACGTTTGGTAACTTCCTTTATGTTTTCACTGCATATTGCCTATGCAAATATGGGCTCTATATTAAGGTTTGAAAGACTACTGTAACTCTCAGTAAGGCTGAAAACCTTTTTATTTTACATGATCTAAGGTCTCCCTTCTGCAAATACTTCACTAGCAGATCTTTATGCTCAGATTCTACTCAAATTCCCTTTCCTTCAGCACACAATAACAAAAATTAGAAGTAACTTCTGTCACAAGAGTCAGTAAGGTTCATACTTCCCTCCAGACTGACATGTATTTCAATCAAACCTTGTTTTGAATAGAATTAGATCAGCTCCATTTACAGTGTTTTGGGTTTTGGTTTTTTTTAATAGGTTTATTTCCTTTAATTTCTCTACTGTTTAATTGCTTAACTGCCTTTCCATTTTTCTTCTGGACAACAATCCTACTTGCATTCATACATAAGACTCTAATATTTTAGCTGAGAACTGCAGAGAACTCAGTATCTTGATTCATCACTTCTACATTCCACTGACTTCAAATTGCAGTTGGGCACCCAGGCTACCCATATATCTGGTGCCTGTATATAAAATGTGAAACAGACTCTTGATGCCCTTCCACTAACATCAGTCAGACTGCATCTGACCATGTATGTGATGATCTTCCCTCAAAGTAAGTGCACTGAAGCAATAAATTACGGGTAGTTTTTATAGGCTGCCAAACAGGGTTTGCCTTTCTTCCCTATCAGTTGATAACATCAGTAATGAAACCCAGTCAGCTCTTCATTATCTTATAGAAACCAAAGGGACTTTTCCTATTAACGTCAGGAGAGAAAAGTCTTGCAATGTTAATACATCCTCTGAATCAGAGAAAAGTGCATCTCTAAACTGCAACAAATAGAAAGTCTGATGGCTCATCGTAAATTAATTTTGCTGTGCACATCACATAAATCAACACAGCATACATATAAATGATCTTAGGATAGTGTATCCCTGCCTTTACATCTGAAGAGTATAGCTTAAGGCTTACTAAACTAAATTACCATGAAACATAGTGCACTCAATGTAATTTCATTATTTAGAATGCACTATTTTAAACATATATATAGCATCTGAAGGAAGAATCAGCTTCCAAGGCATCACCAGGCAAAAGTAATGGAGAGATTCCACTTCTCCCCAGATCAAACACAGAAAACAGGCTGGTGCCTTGAAAGACTGCAAACAAACCCACTCTTCCTTCTAAAGTAAAAAAAGCCATCTTTCAAGAGGCATAGGCAGAAGAATTGATTTTGAGAGCTCTTTCTTAAATGCAAGAGTATGTGCTACCCTTTGTTTTCCTAATCAATCGTGTCTCTGGGGAAAGAAGGAGGGACAGCATGGGCCCAGTTCCTTGTGTGCCCTCTGACATCCTCCAGCACATTTGAAGGTTTAACCCTTCACAAATCACAAATGTGCAAGAGGTGAGTGGAACCATGACTGAGTTCCTTCCAGTAGGAGGATGATGATGATGATGATGATGGCAGATGCAACGACCAGAAGGAGAGGTGATGTGGCACTCAAACCATCTAATAGACAGTTGCTTCCCCCATGAAGCAAACAGGGAAATGAGAGAAGTCCTGTGCAACCATCCTAATCTTGCAGCACTCTCCTTCTCAAAGAAGTGCACACTCTCCCTCTGTCCTGCAGGAAGTATGCAGGGAACAAAGTGGGTGACTGAATTTTTCCCATGGCCAGCAGCTGCGCATTGAGCTGCATTCATCACGACACATAAAATCTCTGTCCTGACCCCAGCAAATTCTCATTTTATAACTTAAGTATATTTGTATGCACAGCTGTTTGAATCCTTCTTAAAAAGCTGACTTCACAGCTCTTGTCCTCCAGTATATCCAATATAGTCACTAACATATATCATAAGAATTAATGCCTTTGCATAAAAAAAACATAATAGCACATCTGGAAAATAACAGGAGGAAAATGAACGGAATACAAAAAAATATTACGCACAGCAGCTTGTGAAGGTGATGATGAGGATGGTGTTAAGATACCAATAAGCCCTGAGGTAAGAGAGAGCCTCCTGCTCTCTGCCATGGTGGACTCCTTGAAAGGCTCCATTTTGGATGATTTAGGGGCATTGGAGTAAGTCTTGCTGAGCAACTTGTGATTCTTCAATCCATCCAATTCTTCCATTCTAAGGTTACTGGAGTAGGATCTGCTTAAAAGTTTGTGGGGCTTCAAGGTGCTGTTGTGCTCACATCGAGGATCCCCAGAGCACGACCTATTTAACACCTTATGGGGCTTTAAAGTGATGCACTCCTCCTGCTTGGCAGCTGCAGAGCAAGCACGGCTCAGCAGTTTGTGCGATCTGAGAGCCATTGTCTGTTCAGCCCTAGGGTCACTCGACAACGAGCGGCCAAAGGTTCGGTGAGATTTTGTGGCACACACATCCTCCGCCTTCACTGTGCTAGAGCAAGTCCTTCTCAGTAGTTTGTGAGTCTTGGAGATGCCATCCTGTTCTGACTTCAGTTTCGATTTATTTTTACCACAGCCAGGTGGAGGATAACTTGGCGACCTTAGAATAAAGAAATGGCAAAGTTGGAGAATAATCAAAAGCCTGGGCAATTCAAGCAAGATCACACAGATGTAAACACTTTAAAGTGTCACCTGCCTTCACGTTTTCTCACTAGTGAAAAATGCAACCCAAACTTTTAAAACATGAACAATTGTATGTAAGACGTTTTCCCATACCAAAACAAACAACTCAGTTCTATTTACACACAAGCTCATCCATCAAAAAGATGATTAACTACTTAAGTAGAAGTTAGAGCTGTGATCTTACAGCTTTTTGTAGACGTCTCTATGTCTCAAAACATACCAATTTTTCAGGAAATAATCTCTGAAATGAAACCCACATCTTATAACACATTTTCCTTATCAAAATCTATCTTTTCTATGTAATGATTATGGTAAGATTCCACACAAGTTATTATCTTCTGGATACAGTGTAAAGAATTCTATGTCCAGATCCAGTGGAAGATACAATGAGCAGTGAAACTTTAACATATAATCAAGCTTAATTCAGATGAAAAGGACATTATTTTAAAAACTTAATGACCTGGGCACTTTGTGAAAGACAAGTTTATACCCTTATTTCTGGTTTTAGACAAATTGTATCTCTATAACACCAGAAATGAGAATGTGAGATCCCTATATTACAAATGCAGAAAGTAAAGAACTAAAGTTTTTTATGAAACAACATTCACACAAACTGTCACATTTCTGTAAGGTTCACATTCACCTCTCCTTGCAAAGTAAGAACATGTAACAGGTATGATGAATCATTTTCCTATGCTTTATAAGCAACACCAATCTTTGGAGTATTTTTTGTTTGTTTGTTTGTTTGCATCAAATAGAGAAGTAAAAACCCAAGGGGAGAGGCTGGCAGGTTTCCCCACCCTGTTAGCAGGCGTTGACAGTGGAGGATGCAGGTGGAGGCTGCTGATTCACTGCAAGCAGCTGGCTCACTATCACCCTCCTGCAGATGGGAGGTAGGAATGGTGCCCAGAGGACAGAGAGGGTCCCTGCATTTGGGCCAAGCCACCTCTGGACTTTGCCTTCCAAATCAAGAGGCCAAAGAATGGGCTGGTATTCTGTGCCCTTTCTGAATATAAACAAACCCCAAGCTACAGCCTGTGCTTGGCAGTGGCGTGTAGCATGGTAGGGAATGGATAAGACTTCTACTTAAAACACCATCTTTCCTCCTCTACCTTTGAATAGACAATCTGTTGTCGTCTTTGACATTCCCTCCTTTTTCAATCTGAGTGATTGCTGTATTCTATCTCTTTTTCATACCCTGAATTTAGAATGGCAAAATTCGTCAAAAAGAAGGAATATTCAAAGAAGCATTCAATTCAAATTCAGTAACTGAATTGAAGGGGTGATCTGTCAACCCTTCACAAGCAGGAAAACACACTAGAGTAAACAGTCACAATCCTGAAAGAGGTAAAATCAGCCTGATTCTACATATACTTACGAGTATGAGCAACTGGCAGAAATCGTATTAAATTCAAATGAACTATTCATAAACTGTTTCTTATGCTTTCTAATGCGTTTTTTCTTTGAAATTCTGTGCCTGCATTTCAGAAGTGGAAAACATTAATGTAGTCAAATACTGGAGAGGGGAGGGTGCTCAGCATCTTTAAAAATCAGTCTTTCATTAATGACCATTCCAGTTTTAAAAAAACTAAATATACAAACTGCTGTGTAAAGAAGGGCTAGACAAACACAGGTTTTTTAAATATACACAACATATGCTACACATATGTATTACTTTGTGGAGGATGAGCCCATGGAACCAGGGTCAGCCTGTGGACCCTTGGAGGAACGAACCTTAGGGCAAGAGCCAGCTCCTCACTTGTGGTGGCTGGAAAGGCCTCTCCCAGGATGCCATGCTCCGTTATGCACGTGCACCCCAGTTTTGCCTCCCCGATGGCTTCTCTGCCTCCCCGCCCCTTTTCTTCCCAAGATGGTTAAATCCCAATATGTTCTCCCTCCCTCGATTCTCCATTGGTGCCTGGCCCCTGGTCACTCCTTCCCCGTCCTCCCGTTGGCCCACAGACCCTGGCCGCTCTTGTGTGCCGCCCCGGAGCCCTCAGACCATTGGTCCTGATGCTGCCCCTCCGCCCAGCTGTTGCTTCCTTGTCCCTGCACTCCTCCAGGTGTGGAACTCCTTACGAGAGCCCTTCCCGTTTCTCTTCCTGGGAGGGTAGAGAGCTCTTTGGTGTGTGCTTGTGGGGCAGCGTGCCCCTGGCACCCAGTGGCTCCTGGCGGGAGGCGCTTTCGGAAGGTTGCGGCACCTCACCAACAGCCCGCTGCCACAACATCACGTGTATATACATCACCTGTATTTTCATCCTTGCCATTCAAATCAAGATAAAATTTAACATACAAGCACAAGTTAAAATGAAATTAATTATTTGCAGTTCTAGATGAAACATGGCTGTTTCAGAGAGCAGGGCACTGAAATGCTCTAGCTTCTAATAATCTTAGAAGCTGCAGCAGTACCCAGTTCACTCCTTATGTCATGCAATGCAAGGACTGGAAACCCACGAGGTAAGATACAGAGAACTTCTCTGTGGAGAAAAGTCAAGATTTCACTTTGTGAAGTCTGCTCTGGGTTTTGAACAGTTTATGATGATAAAAGCTCATTTTCCTTGCTATTACCTGCGCAATGTAGAAAAGATGTGCAGAGGGGATTTCACCTTTTTGTCAGACACCTTCTTATTGTGCGTACAATTGGATTTCTCTTTGCTGTTCTTCCACTGTTGTGTGACAAATGTCTGCATGATTCTGCAAATTAAGAAAGAAAAAAAATGTTTTTCTTATCCCAGGCAGTTTAATCATATGGTCTCAGGGGTCACCATGAAGGTGACAATGCAACGTTCTCACTCTTCAGCTGAAGTTTTCTGTCATGTATGTGGATTGATGACTGGGTGCCTCAGCTCCTCAAAATCTCTTTTATTTCCATATAGAACTAATTTAGCATGGGGCTCTTAATGAGAATACAGTCTGTGTAAAGACCCACTGCAACTGCAAAACTTATGCAGACTATATCTCTCATGGAGATCTAGAGACAAACTGAGTCAGGGCATCAAATCCAACTACACGAGTCTGCCTCTCACATGATCACAAGCTACTGCATCTGCATGGCAAAGACGAACCTTATTCTCTGACTCTAATCTGGCAGTGGGGGTCTCAATAGTGATAAAAGTCAAGGCTGAATTTGGTGTGAAAAAGATGAATATCCCATTGCCATAGCCACGAGGGACCATTGGGTTCATGGGATTCTGACTCCTGCTCAGTTTTGAACTGTGCAGTTATGTTCTTGACAATGTCATATGGGAACCTTTAGTAATTGCCTGGTGCAAAATCAGGCAATTATAAATATATGTAAATAGCAAAACATTTTAAGAGACTATTCATTTTGAAGGAGCACTTCTCTCGTTTTTTTTTCCTCAAAGTCATGTACCATATAGATTTTAATAACTTGCTTCATTTGTAAGATTATGAAAATGTTGCACTGAATTTCTTAAAGCATTAAACAGCTTTTTTTTTTTTCCTCAGGGGTTTCTTAATGTTGTAGTGGTGGGATACTAAAGCCTATGTACTTAAAATTTTATTACATGCACAAAAGCATATGCAAAAAGATGACTCAGCAAAATTGCATTAAAATGAGTTGTACTATAACCACATGAAACTGCCAATTTTTTTTACTATTCTTCCATCTTGTCCTGAAGCATGGATGGCCTACTTACTTTGGTATATCCTAGAGGCAACCATGAAAGTATAGTCCCCTCAGGGTATGCATGAAGCTCAAAAATACTCCTGTTTCAGGGGCTTCACCATCTAAGCAGAAATGTGGAATTGAACACTCCTAGATATGGTCTTTATAACTTTTATAGCTTACTTCCTAAAAGGCACCAAAGTGACAGAAAACCCTGGCAAGTAACACAAATCAGCTGTCAAACCCAAACTTAAAATGGCAAATATTGACTTTTATTTAAAGAAAAACAACCTCAAGATACTTTGATCCAAAAATCAACTTGACAACATGAATTTTATTCTACTTGACACAGTCCAGAAACTAAAGAGTGTAATATTTGCCTAAAAACAGGGGTTTGTACTTTTCTAGACTTACTTTTTCAGCTGATGTCCCAGCCCAAATCTTTCCTTAGTAGAGATCTGAAATACATCCACAGTTGGCACTAGGGAAAAAGGATATTTTGTTGATATATGAACTTACAGCAGTAATGACAAAGTCATGACCACATAAGTCTTATTTAAGGACCCTGTTCTACATGGAGCTTGACTACAGACAATTAAATTGAAGCAATGGCAAAAGTGGACATGGCATCTAAACATATTAAGAAAGGAATGGTCCTTTTTGGAATATCAGCCAATATAATCTACAATTTTACAAATAGAATTCTCCCACATATATCTCTTCCCACCCTTTTAGTTACAGAAATGTATCTTTTTTTACATATACACTATGCAAGTAGCAAGCAGCGTCAGATTCAATGCATCTGGACTGGCAATTCGTCTCACCTAATATTTTAAAATTTTTTCCCAAGTAAGTAGTCTATACACAGTAGAGTTCCTGTGGCTACAAAGAAAGCCTAGACTGAAACTGAATTCATCAGTATCTGAGTTTTATTTCTGAGGGCGTTTTAACACAAGATCCAAAATCATCATCTAAGTGCCTGAAATGTGAATTCCAGTGGCCAAGGATTACTCTGAAATTTCCTCAAGGCCTAACGCTGATATATCCATATTCATCTGTCAGAAATTGAAAATGTACAGGGTAAAGGATGGAAATTAGCTGGTGGCATTACTAAAATCCTTCAAGAACATTTGCTAGATAGAAGTGGCAGATGGAATCCAGTACTTGTTGAGAGAGCCTCAGGTCCTCAAGGCAGGACAACAGCCAATACATATTACAAGCATGAACAGACTGCATACTTTCTATTGCATAAGGTGGTAATGACTGAAGTAAAATCAAAGGGGAAAGAAAACAAAAAATCTGGGGTTTGTTCAAATTTTGTTAGAAACAGTAGATCAGTACTTTGATGTTATTCTGACCACTCAGAAAGCCAGATTTTATTCACAATATCAAAGTCTGCACTTTAATTTTGCTTTAGAAGATTAAATTTGATAATAAAATACAATATACCTAACTTGGCCATGCAATTTAACTTAGTTCAAAGGTCAGTAGTTACCTCTGCTCTAATGTTTTTATTGAAATAACATCAAACATAAACTCATCTTTGAATACCAACTGATGATTTTTTTCAAAAGGGATGAATGATTTCATTAAGTATAGAAATATCTTTGGATTGCCAAATTTCAGACACACTGAAAGGGGCTGGTGGGATGGAGAATACTTTAAATATCATCATATCTGCACCAGCAATCTTAAAATCTGACATTTGGACTGAAATTTTTGTCTAGACTCTACATTCAGGGGAGACATGCCAATACCTCCACTGGCTGATTCATCCTCTCTAAGACAGGTTTCTCAGGCACGAGGGACAAACTGCCCACACAGACACTACTGAGACAAGCTATTAACTAGAAGAACTACCTAAAATCAGTACATTACACAGCTACAGGGTGATACTCATATCCCCCGCTGTGCTTTGGAACGCACTGCATTCCTGCTTCTCAATTGATAGAATGCAGTGCAGGAGAAAAAGATACAGCATAAAATCCTGGCCCAGTATTCTCAGGAAATCATATCTGAGGGCAGAAGAGGAGTTCACAGAATTAACAAGAAAGATGGTGGATCTCACTGTGCTTTGCCAGTAAGTAAAGAGAGATGGCTGCAGCAGCAGCTGAGCTGATAAAACCAACGTCAGCAGAGCTCTGCCTGTGGCCCTGCTCCTGCCTTTCTCAGAACTCGGGCACTCCCCCAAGCACTCAGCTGCAGCACTGGGAACCACGTTTCCCACCTTAACATTGTCAGCAGTGCAGAATATATACTCTTGTTACTTCTCATTTCTCACTGCACGCTGCTCTTCACACTTCACCTTCTCTTATTTGCTGCACTTTTTTATTCTTTAAATTAAATTTTGATAGAAATGTTCTGAATACTAACAGTGCTTCCTGCTATCGCAAATGCGTATTTTAAGATTTGAATATTTACAAAAACGACTGAAGTAATAAACCACTGAAAAAAAGGCCAACGTCAAGGGGAAAAAAAGATTGGTATAATGAAATGCTTATTTGAATGAACAGAATACAGCTTATAGTTAGAATCATCAGACAACATATCCTATAGAAATAGCTCATTGGAACAGATTTTGCTAAGCAGGACTGGAAATATCTATTCATTTTCCAGAGGCAAAATTCTCCCACAGATAAAAGCCTGAACTGACAGCCTGTACTGCAAGTCTCCAAGGCTGGGCAAGTTATTATCCAAGCTGAGTCTGACTTGCAATGTAAAAATATATCTGAAGTTGACTCTCGCATATGAATGTTTCCAAATCTTCAAAATCAGTTGATTCTTCATGAGCTTGACCTTTTTTCTCTCATGAGAAAACTTCACTCACTTAAAAACTCTTTCAAATCTAAAGACTTCCAGAATTCACATACTCATATAGAAACCAGAAGCTGAAAGGGTAATTACCACGGCCTAACTCTTTAAAGCTGCATGAAGAAGAGCATGTTACTGTGATGCACAGGTCTGTATATGTCTTCATTATCAGTCATATCTCATCTGTGCAGATGATGTTTGATTTCAAAAATGAGGAAATCACATATTAGAAACTCTTGACCTTTACTCCTTAACTCTAGTTCCTGGAGGAAGCAGTTGCATCTCAAAGGATATCAGGAAAACGAGTTCCAAAAATCAACCCATGATAGTTTAAATTAGATGCCTGTGTCACTAGGAAAGGCCTAGCCATGCAAATAGATGTAAGCCTAATTTCAGATCAATAGGACTCCCCTCAGCAGCAGAACTGAGCACACGCAGGGTCAATGATTTGGCAGCGAAGAGGTGTCTACCCCACAGCTCAGAGTGGGCACCACACAAGGCACAAGAAGAACACACAACTGACCAACCTGGACCATTTAGGTACTGTGTAAGTGAACAGTGCAGTCGCACTATTATAGGCTCTGTGCGAATTACATCCCAAGCCACAGCAATCTCCTCCTAGTTTAAGACAAAAAGAAAACAACAGACGTCGTTAGCCATCATGAGGAACTGCTTTTTGTCAGTCTACCTTAAGGTTGCTATAAACACCATCCATCCATCCACCCAGTTGTTTAGTATTTACTCAAACGTTACACTTCAGACTTAGCACAAATTATGGCATGTCAACTCCCTCCAAAGAGCAGTGTCTGACTGCTTCCAGTCCTTGAGTGAGCTCATTTAAACCAAGCACAGGTTTATACACAACACTGCGTGTACAGCACATGCAGACACACTCCCACCTACCGACAGGTACTGCTTCAAAGCTGAGAAGCAAAGGAGCAAAAAAGACAGAATAGAAACTAGCCCTATAACTAAGGGCTAAGGAAACTTGCTCCTTAAAAGTGGTCTTAATAATTCAAGCTGAGATCAGACTTTCTTATAATTTTGTTAAGGCTCAGTAACTGTCTTATGTGCTGTGCCAACCTGAAAACAAAACATATCTGTGCAGAAGCTAATGATGCCCTTGAAAGTTCTAGTTTTTGTTCTTATATAGAGGCCAGGAAGTTGCTGCACAGCTGAGGTGAAGGAGTGTGAAGCTGAGTGACTGCACAACGGCTACAGAAGCCATGCTGCCAGTCAACTAACAGCACCACTGCCCTTTGCCAGCCAAGCCTCTCTCTGATTAGGGTACAGCAGCACTCCTGACAAAGTCCTCTTCCCTTCAGGACTCTAAGAAGTGCTTTCACCTGACTCATGTCTAGGGTAACATAAAAATAAGGATGTTTCATATTTATTAAAACATTTACCTCATAGGACACATTTGGAAGGAAATACCCGTGTGACAAATAAAAGCCTAACACAGCATTTTAACAATGTGGTTATAAAAGGAAAAAAACCTTTCCACCGTGCATCAATCAATAATGTGACACCCACTTGTAAAGATCAAGTCTCCAAAAAAAGGAAAGTATCAGTGGTTGTCTAGAGAGACTGATGTGTAGCAAAATTAAATGGGTATTAATGTTCATTATGCAATTCTGTGATTAGATTACTTACATCAAGAAAGCTAACATCAATGTGTAGATCAATATCTACATCATCAATGGCTCCATATTCCCTGAAAGGAAAGAATTACATTGCATTAGAGCTCTTCAAGATACTCCTCAATCCAGGAGTACTTACAACATTGAAGATTTTATAAAGGATAATCTTATCTGTAAAATCAGAATAGTTATAAAATACACATTTAAATAGATTGGATCAATATTATCAGTGGGTGACTGTCTGCTGCACTTAGAAGCTTTTTTCAGAGGATCTTGCTTAAACAGGCTAAATCTTTTCCACTAATTCCCCCAAAATCTCTCCATTGCTGCTATGTATTTCTGTCTCATGTATTGCACAGATAAACAAAGAAAAATTAATAGTCACATGCTGCTCCCATTTATGACACAAGAAAACTCTTGTTAATTTTCAAAAGTATTTCAGGTTAACAGCCAGTAACCTAGGAATAGGCTTCATATAAACCACTGAAGACAAATACAGCATAGCCTAGAGGATGGCATGTTATACTTGGGGGATTGCTTCATACATTCAAGCATCTGTTTGCCAAAAATAAAGACTGCCCTGCAATGTGCTCAAGGCAATAGTTACCTTTTTTATCTGTTATGTGTAGTATCACAAGATTTGGTTTCCACAGGTAATTCACTGCCATCTGAAATCCTACATTTAAACTGTGACTTCTCTGCCTCTGTCTGATTTCCCTCCCTCAATGTACTTGAAGACTTCTGAAAACTAGAGCTAGAAAACACTTATTCACACACCTAAACTAAAAACTGCTTTCATTTACATTACTTAAGTGGACAATGCTAAGTACTATCTCTCAAATTTCCACAGGTTAGCTTCCAGTCACTGGGGTGTTTTTAAACTTAGATTGCATTTCTATGCTTGTTCTCACAGTGACTTCCATGCTTTTCTATTGAACTCGACTAAGTGCACAGTAGCAGTTGTGCATAAGTCAGGCAACAAGGCAATTTTGAAATACTGAAATGTAACTCTCTCCTACCAATGTGACCCCTCAGCTGTGATAGGGCTTAGCTTGCAGTGGAAGTTGCTTGAGCTCCCGATAAGTTTGGTGAAGGAAACCCCTTCCACCAAAACCCAGCAACCCAATGGTTCTCTCTCTACATCAGGCCTGTGCACACATGGCACACACAGGGCAGCTGAATGGCAGGACGGGGCCATATCACAGGAGACTTCTCAGCCACTTTTAGAGCTGCTCCAGGTCACCTCACCCAGAGCCATACAGGCTCTCTGCTGGCCTCCTACAGTTCACTGAAAACCTGGCTTTGAAACAGTGAAGCTCTCCACTTGCTGAAAAGCTCAGCCACTACCCTACACAACAGTGGCATCAGGTTTTTTTGTTCACTTTCCAGAAGATCCAAACACTGTTATGCTCTCTTAAGTTATTTTTATGAATGCAGGCTGGTGTTACTCAAATAACTGAGATTCAAAAGGCTGTAAACAAGAATAATTTTATAAATTAAACAGAGGAATGGTTAAAGTAATGGAAGAGAAATATTAGCGATGAACGAATAAGATAAAAATTAGTTTTAACTGTGACATTTCCATATTCACTGAAATCCCTTTGCCTCCACCCCACTACATCTGAGAAGATGGATTTTAGACACATGATGCTAACTCTAATTTTAATATCCCAAGCTGACATGAGGAGGAAGTCATGTTTTATTCGAACACCTGCAGCTTATGATCTGCTGTCTACAATGGCTTCATCAGCACATCTTCATTTTGAAGCTCCCAGAGGTCCTCTGCCCATAAATGAATAAGCAATGTAAAGAGATACAGAAGAGTTTGGATCAGCTGGCTGTATCACTTTCTCAGGGCTTTTGTGGCCAGATTTCTAAGTGGTGAAAAGCATGCAGGTACAGGAACTTCACTTTTACATGTGAAACTGACCCTGTGACAGCAAGAGATTATTGAAAGGAGGGCCAGCTGTCTAAGAAATATGCCTTTTGGTGGACACCTTTGTCAGACAAACTCCCCTTTTCTTAGAGAAGTGGAGCTGCACAGGAGGCATGAAAATGAATGCTTAAAGCTGTGGGGTGTATTTCCAAGAATTTTTAAGTATTTTCAGCTGCAATAGAGTGGATGAAGCCCTCAAGTTTTACACATGCCAAAAGCAGCCACAGGTGCCAGTTTTTACTATAGTGAGCTCTAGGGGATTACAGTATTTCCAGTGAAACAGCTGATTCAATAAACTACATGCATTTAAGTTTTCAATAGGTTACATATACTGTTTCCATTTCAGGAGCTTGAAGGAAATTCATGGTTATCAGTTTGGCAAATAAACACTTCTTCATTTCTTAAAACTATATACAACTATTCAGATTTCAATTCCCCAGGTTCTTGAGGTGTAATAAATTTCCATTTTACTTGAAAAGGTATAGTACACCATAAGTGTAGGCATGCTCTCTCTTTTTCTAACTTGTTTTGTATGACAACTTTGATATTTTCCTTGCAATGCATCTGACAGGTCTGTTACATCTTACCTACCTGTTATTTTTATGGAATTATTAGGATTACATAGATAGAAAATGAAGTTATAAAATACCTGAGGCATAAAATATACATACTACACCAATATGCACTATGGCAGACTCATGCACATATGAATATATGCCCAACAGGATATGTGTTTAATTACTCTTAGTAATTCACACCTGATCAAGGTTCCACTAATTCTCCGTGTAGGATACTTTGGATTCCCACAATTTGAAAACTCCCCTAATTTCTGATCAAACCCTAGCTTCTTACTGTCTTTCTCATGATGACAATACAGAGTATTTGATCACTCTCTCTACCTACCAACAGCTTTTTTGAAGAAGAGAAACTGTTATTTTGTCTTCTCTCTCTCTTTTTCTCCTAGACTAGATAAATCCAATTTCTTCAGTCGTTCCCTAGGGGAAGTATTTATTAAATGTCTTATCATTCCTCTTGTTCACCTCCAGGGCAAAATACAGAATATGATAGAAAAGGAGTTTAACAAGGGTTTAGAGAAATGTTGAGTAGTAATTTACAGGCAAACACAACTGCCTGACTAGAACTGCAAAAGACAGGGCTGTTCTCAGCACAGCTACTTGTAAACAGGCTGAACCACAATAGAACCGCAAAACTCCCTGCACTGATGCTGGTTTCCAGTACTCCCTCCTTTTGTCACAGAACATGCAGAAATCACCAGAAAAGACTTGTGCTTTGCAGTCAGGGAAGGTCCATATGGACTTACAAGTCCAAAACATCAAAGGCTGCACAACACAGAAAGGCCAATGCCATACCTGAGAGATACTGCATTAGGTCCATAGATCTCTCTCACTGCTGTTAAATCAGCCTCCAGCTGTGGGTGCTTGTGAAGTTCTCCATCATAGCTAACCTGTTGGGGAAAGAAAAGTATTTTGGGAGTTCTGTATTTTATTTCTGGCACCTGATTTGGACTCTTGAAAGTTCTCTCTGTAAAATATGTTGCAATAAGATTCCTTAATGCCACACTCAGAAGCTGAAGCCCTGAGGCCACCTCATCTGCTAAAGTAGTAAGATTTTCAAAGCAGGCACCTCTGCCTAGAAGTGTTTTGAGGCTTCTCTTCCTGTTTGTGGGAAGAGAAGCTGCAAAGGACTCATCCATCTGTCCTATTTCGTCCCAGGGTTTGTTCTGGGACACTTGTGTATTTTAAAAACCTTAAGTAGGATAAGGACCAGATGTCCCCAGTCTTGTCATCCTAGTCCAACCACTACAGGGCAAATGTTTGCTTGCTCTTGTTTGTTGTTGCACTCTCATATATACTAGACACAGAATGGCTTGAGTATTAAACTGTTCTCTATTCCAAGAACCTCAGCATCTAAATTACATTTCCAGCTTACTCACTAGCTGCATTCTGCCCACCAGTGCAATAATACAGGATGAAAAAAAGAATTAAAAGAACACTTTCCATGTTAAATATTTCACCAGAGAAGGTATAAAGAAGCATACATTTAGACACCAACCCCCTTGCTTTTTTTGAAACTCTACATGAAAAATGGAAGAAGTTATGTTTATGCTTACACTCAAAAGCAAAACTTGTGAGCTGGTTTGGCTGGACTGTATGAAGTCAAAATAATTAATACCCTCCTATCTTCTACAAGGTCCAAAATACCTCTTTGGGCATGTAACAATCTATTAATCATCTGTCTATTATTACCTTCTTCTCAAGCAAAATGATCGTGATTGTGTGAACCTAAATCTATGTCTTTATAACAATTAGACAGTATATATGTATATATGTCATTTATAACAGTGACAGTAATTCCACAGAAGTCAATGAATTCCCTAGATTTGAACAGATTCAGAAATTAGAGTAGGATTTGGTCTGTACCTTTGACAAATTCAGAGAGCAAAGCAGTAGAAAGTAATTTATCCCTTTAGACCCATACATATAAATATAACCTTATACAGAAATCCTGCAGAGAATTCTTGTTATTGCAGAGCTACATCCAACTGCAGTACTGTTTCTTCCATTTGTACACCCAAATCTATAGGAAACCAGTGCTGTGACGCTTTCAGCTCTGATACTTGGAGATATGCTTTTCAGTTTAATTAAATTTCAATAGTACTAAAATAATAATCAGATTATCACCTTTATAGATTTGAAAATTAATAGAGAGTAATTTGATTACACTTAGACCTAGAATTCTTTAAGTGTAAGGCACAGAATTAATCAGCATGGCATGGACATGTATTTTTCAGAGATACCAATGATGTTCGTGACCAGAAGGTTATAAAAAAAGTATTCTTCCTTTGTTTGGGCAAGCACATCAGAACAATTTTCCAAGTAGAAGAGCATGGGGAGAAAATCGTTATTGTAAGTTTTTTTCACTTTAGGTAGGGGGAAAACAATCCTTTTTACATGCTCATTACTCAAAGAAGAATTCTTTAAAGATGCGTAAATAATTGCTGTCCTGCTTCCAAAGAAAGCACAGCAATCATTTCGCAAGTCGTAGCTGTGGTGCATCTTGCCACCTTTGTTGGTCCTAAACCAGATTTTTAAATCAGTCTTATGTTTCAATAATAGTAAAATACAAAAGGAACATTATGCAGAACACTACATTGCACAATATAATGCTTTTCCTAGTCTGTTTTCTCATGGCAAGAGGCTATGAACTCAAAAAGGACATAAAGCAGTGCTCTGGCAAATTTTAAGACCACAGTATGGTACTTCCCACCCCTGAATTAGTGCCACAGACATATTGATGTACACAGAGGAGGCTGTCAGAGTTTTGTATTTCTGCATTTTCAAGTATGTCCTGTAGCTAAAGCACAAGAGACATGCCGAGAGAGAGCCAAAGGCAGCAGTATTTCTGTTTTCATCTCCTGTTCTTATTTGCGAATGTAGAAGATGGAGATTCAAAGCAAGAATTAACAGAATTGCAGAAAAAGTGAATATAAAAGCTAAAAAATCTGATAACTTTGCTGTGACTGAAAGGTCTATGTTTAGAAAGTCCCTGGTTTTAATCGGAGACCTTATTCAGATTATTTGACAAAAGGTTGCTTTTTAAAAGGAGATTAAGCGATTTACAAACCTAAATCCCATTGAAAATCAATAGGTCTTAGACTATTGAACCACTTAGTAGCTACTTTAAAGTATTTATCCTTTAAATCCTTAGGGAGGATTACAAGCAGGTGCCTAGGAAGTGGATACAAACATTTAATTTACGAGCTAAAGGTTCCATCTTCTTTACACTGTCCATCAAATGCCATTTCCCATCTTCCATGGTCCTTGTTTCACCACCAGCAGCTCTCTTGTCTCTCCAGCTGTAGCCACTTAGAAATGCTAGGAATTATCCCTGACCTCCATCCTTCCCAAGTGTATTGCACACAATTACACTGGCATCTCGTCCCTCTGTTTGTTAAAGTCAGTATTTCTGTGCCCTCTCTCTGTGGGCACGGCAGACACTCGTCACAAGTGAAGGAGCCTGCCTTGCTTGCTCCCCACATGTATGGTCATCTTTTGTCTCCCCAATACATCTCGTGCTCACTTCATAACTCCTACACTCTGCTTGAAAAAGGATGGTTCTTTTTTGTCTTTCAATGTACTCTGCTCATTACCTGATTTTCTATTTTGTCTTTTTGATAATGAAATTTTAAATCAGACTTGTCCTTTCTTCCTCTTTTTGAATACACTTTCTGTGATGTCTTTTTTTTTTTTTTTNCATATTATGTTTATGGACATTCTATATTCAAGACATAATCAACTGATATTTTATTTTTATTGCAGACCTGCTTTTTTTCTTTTGTCAGTAACTATTCCTTCAGTTAAATGTATTACCTTATAAAGAAGACAATGCAATACAGTTTTCATTTTAATATAAGGCACTTAAATTCTAACCAGTCTTGTCCATTATAGAGCTCTTTTAGGCCTTGCAAAATGATGTACTGCTATCTGTGTTCATATCTCACAGGCAGTGTTAATATTTATTCATCCATTTGGGCAATGCCAGGCATCCTTTACCAAATGTATCAGCCCTGGTTCAAGAAATAAGCACTCCCAGCTGTTTTTTGCCTTCTCCTTCACCTTGAGGTTACTGCCCTTTCTTCAGAGTTGAAAAATGAAGCGAGTACATGCAACCCATCACTACAGGACAAGATCAGAAGCTTTTTCCTCTCAGGCAGATTAAAATAAGACATTGCTCTTTGCAGTGAATTATGTGCATGGTCCTCCCCAGCACTCCCCAGCATGGGGCTGTAGGAGTCAGCAGCTGAAGGGAGGCAACTCCTGCAGTCATTTCTAAAGCGAACATGAGTCAATTCCCCGTGTTAGCTATTTCAGACGATGAAAATACATTATTTCAGTTCCAGTTTCAATATAACTTTTAATAGCTTTTCAGGGGCATGGGGTTGTTGTTTGTTTGTTTGTTTGCTTGTGGGTTTTTGTTGTTGCTGGCTTTTTTTTGGGTTTTTGGTTTTTTTTTTTTTTTTTTACTGTAAAGCACCTCAACATGAATGTGTGGGGCAAACCCCACCGCACTGTGTGCTCTGAAAGAGA
>VZTR01011385.1:154186-190093 GCA_013400775.1 Chaetops frenatus
TGTGTTTGTTGGTTTTTTTTGGGTTTTTTGTTTTTTTTTTTTTTTTACTGTAAAGCACCTCAACATGAATGTTGTGTGCTAACCCCACCGCACTGTTGGCTCTGCAAGAGAGGAGGCTCAGTGATGTCCTGCTCATCAGCATCCCACGCTCTCTGCACCGACCCACCCTGCTGGCACTGCTGGCATGCTCCTGCAGCCTTGGCTCTGCACCCAGGGCATGGATGGCTTCAGCCTCAAGGCTGAGGCAAGGGACAACCTGCATAAACAGCGACTGTAATTCGCTAAAATGTTCATCGAAATAAACAGTTCTAATAACGTAAGCGAGGAATGATTCCTCGGGGCAACACTGAGGCTAAAAAATAAGAGAAACCTGAATAAAGAGGCTAGCAGCATGAAGAACATTGCAAAAGAAAAAGGCATGAAAAGATTTTTATTTTCCAGTACACAAGAGAATGTAAGAATTAATTCTGCTGAGGGAACAAGAAGGGAAGACACAGAGCAGTACAATCATCTAAAATATGCCACATTCTTCAAGGTGAATTTTACTCTAGAGCTCAGAAAAAGAATGGACTATTGACTAGACTAAGACTGTTTTGTAATAATGATTTTCACCATAAAAATGCAGTGCTCTTTACTTTAAAAAATGGAAATTATCCAGAAAGATACAGATTTGGATCCAGCCTGACTTCCCATGTGTACTAATAATGGGGTAAGCTTTACAGAGTCAGTTACCTGTTTCTTGGAAGTAAGCAACTAGCTTTTATTTTCAAGCTTTCAGAAGGGTATTTGCTTTTTCCATTCTTGTAGCTTTGCAAAAGCAAGCAAAGTAATCTTATTTTGAATTTGATATAACTTTTAGCATATTCAATATTTATGCCATAAAATGCTATGTATATATATACACATGCCACTCTACTCAACACTGAAAGAGATGTAAGAAATTAAAAATTATCATAAATTTTTAATGGAATGAACATAAGAAAATATTACTATCTTCGAACTTGTGCAAAAAAATTCCTGCATTACCTGTCCTCCATAATAAAATTCCTCAGAGTCATTATCTCCTTCAGAGTCTTCTTCAACTGTGCTGCTGTGCCGTGACTCCTTAATGGAAAAAGGAAAGTTAACAATAATAAAAGTAATATGTTTACCTTGCATATATAGCTCTAAATGTAACTACAGGAATTAGGCTTTTACAAATTGCTCAGAGCATTCTTTCTTAAAAGATCTTTTAGTATAATTTTTCCAGAGAACCCACTTTAAGAATAATGAAATACCACATGAAAAGACCACCTAATACAGGGTACATAAAAACATCTTGCATGTATGTTGGAGAAATAACACTCGTGTGGTTACAAACACACGATGGTATTTTAAAGAACTGGATAGATAATTGAGCAGACTTTTGTGGGGATACTTCACTCTGTGCTTTTGCTAAACAAAGCATAACTGTCCCATCAAGACTGGTTCTGGGTGTAGATCTTTTGGTGTGTCAGCAAGCTACTACAATTTTATTTTACTTTATTCTCATAAATAAAGCCTAATAGTTTCAGGAAATAATCCAAGTCCAAGAATGGTACATCTAATGTTTCCTTCTGTGAAAACCTGACACACTGCTGCTTAACTATTGTTTTTAACAGAAGTTCCATCCTGGTGCCAGAAAAGTTTCAAACTTAATTTTCTGAGTAGCTCTGCTCTGAGACAATGGAAAGTAAGGATTAGAAAGTCCTATGCTCACCTAAGTAAAACCTGCTCCAAATAGGCTGCTTTGTGAATAAAATCATCAAGTAAACTGAACTGATCCTGGTACTGATTGCAACTCAGCATGAGATTAAATACCATATTCTGTTTCCCACCACTGGAACCTTTACTTATATAATTGCTTAAGTGAGTAATTCTTGTTTCCCACAATGTATGTGTTATTTCTATACCCTAGGCTGACTAGTGGCCCCTAAAAAACACCTGGTAAAATCATCATTCTTCACTTCAATCTGAACATAATGTATTACCCATTTTTTTCTTATTCGTGTCCTACACAGACATGTCATCATGGAATAGAAATCAGACACATTAATCACAACAGTAGAAGTTACCCTGAAATTCTACAGCCATAGATGCCAGAATGTCTATATACTTATCACCAATTTTTATGGTCAGACATTGGAATCCCATTTTTCTACCTCTGCCTCTAAATTTCTGCTCTATTCACTGTATGTACACATAGAGTGCAAAAACTGTGTTTATCCAATCTCGTGGCAATTTCTGACAGGCATAAAAATAATTTCTGCTTCTACTTCACTGAAAATAAATAAAATTGTTTTAGTCTTCTTTGTTTTGTAATAAAATTACTTCAAAACAGAAATCAACTGAACAAAAATTCTACACAGAACTCTCACATTAAAATAGTGGCAAACACATTATATCCTAACCAAACCTTGAACTGTCTAGCCAACAGAAATCATCAGTGTTAACAGACTTTTTATAAAGGGTTTCTTTTCAGTACTTTCACATTTAAGTATCTGATTCAACTAGAAACAAAACACAAGCTCAAACTCAGTCCCACAGACACTAACTGTATTTCAGGCTTTCAAGGAAATGGGTAAATTCTTCCCACACTTGCTTTTCTTGTGTTCACAGAGGACTGAATACAATGATGAGGCAGCAGAAGCAAAGTATTTTCAGTGCAGTTTTTCACACCAAATGCCATTTCATTTACTAAAAAACCTGATACACATAGCATTTAGGCATGCTTATCTCCACTTTTTAGGATCAAGCAACTCAGCACCTACCCTTACCAAAGGAAGACTTTAAGTCAAGCACCTGAAGTCCTGACAATGCTCAATCTCTTGCTTGAGGCAGGAGCCTATGTGATACCTTCTTTGGGGCCATAACACTGCCAAGGCCTGCAGATTTCATGTCACTTCTATCTTAACATCTCAGCAAGACTGGTCAGAGACCTGTGCCAGAGCACAGGGCAAATACCACCATGCCTGGAAGACCCTGCTTATGGTGAGAAGAGTGCTGCAGAGGTCTGGAGCCTGCAGTAGGATTGCTGCAGGCTACATGGAGAAGCAGCCAGTAGGAAGTAATTGATATGAGGTCTTATGTGCCAGAGTAGGTTAAAAGGTAATGGAATCACTATCTACTTCTCCAGGAGAGCTGTATATTTACGGCCAACAGGGTTTATAACACTATTGAACAAAAAATGAAACACCAAAAACATATTTCCTAGGCTAGGAGGAGAATCTCTATCCCAACTAAATGAACCACTGGTTAATCCCTTTATGAAACCCAGAGAAATATGGTCACCTTTTAAAACATGTAAACATGCACAGATTGAATAAGCATACTTTGATAGAAGTCTACAGTAAACATTCATATTTTATTATTTTCTTTTGCTTCTTAAAATAATTTTTGTTAAAATATGCATACAAGTAATACATACCTCTCCATTCTCCCTCTGTAATTTTGACTTTATGGACAAGCAATAGTTGACATCACTGGTTTTTCTTAATTCTTAAAAAAAAAAAAAAAAAAAAAGGAAAAAAAGGAAAATATGTGTGGAAAAAAAAGTGAAATAGTTTTGCATACACAGACTTGGAATTCTTAGTTGCAGTAACAGAGCAAATAAGGAACAAAAAGTTACAGATATGAAATGTATCAGAGTTTACAATGCAACAGTCTAAAATTAGGAAGCCTCTACTTCTCAGAAGACTTTTTTTAAAGTATGAATTGAAACTCAGCTGATCCATCTAGGATATTTTTTTTTCCCAATTCATGATTTACAATTTAGTGTCATTCACTAATTTTATATAATTTATAAAAGAATGAACATTCAAACCCCTCAGGAAAATAAAATCTTCTATGTAAAAGATAGGTCTTTACTCTAGTGTAAATTACAGGCCTAATTTCTTTTCAAATTGAAGAAATATTTGCAAGTAAAATTTACAACAAATTTCTGACAATAATATCAAGATTTTGTTTATGTGCCACTGCAACAACTTCGGTAAAATTACTCTTGATTTACATCTGTGTAAATGAGATAGAGATTGAAGATCATACTGGTCTTCCAGTGGAATTCAAAATAATTCTACGTTATGCAAAAAAACGCCCTAAAGAATTATGATAATAGTAAAAAACAATGAAGTCGAGTGCTCCTATCTGAAAAACTGCCACAATTTAGAGTGCTCTGTGCAGTTTCTCCTGCAGCCTGAAATAATCAGAGAATTTGTCTACTAGAATCTAAAATGTCTCCATGGAGTGTGCACAGATCTTTATTAGATACAGTACAAAAGTACGTCTGACAAGCATACCCTTTCAGGTATCAAGTACTTTTTGAAAATAAGGAAATAATTTATAATGAGAGGGCCCCAAAAATCATTGGGAAAAAAAATACATCATTTTTCTATAGTTGAATTTAGTGAAACAGCTGAACCATTTTGTTCGAAAGTTCCTGAAAGAATTCAGAGGCAGTGGTAGTTATAGACTCTTTCACCTGCAATAGTGAAGGTTTAGTGAAGTTTTAAGCAAGTGATCATGAAAACGCATAGTTGAAAAGTATTAAGCACCCTTAGCTGTATTCAAGGGGAATTGCTCTAGCTTAGGCTGCAAGACATTAAAAGCAAAAAATACATTCTGCACACAGTTGTGTTAATCCCCAAAATAAGTATTTCTTCTATTCTGAAATGTTGAACAACTTACTAGAATAAGATCAGAGAAAATACTGTACAGCTGAACACTTTAACATTGTACCTTGCTTTAAGTCCAGACAACATCTTATCTTTCCTCCAAAATTATGAACGTGATAAAACTCTCTGGACATAAGATTACCTGTGGCAATTTGGTGGAAAATTACAGGAATTGGCTCTGTTGTAACTAACACATCTTCATCGTTATCAGAACTGGAAACGTAAGTGTTATCTACAAAAGAAAAACACTTTGCATGGTGAAGTTCCATTGTGCTCTGTCAGTCCCTTCCAATGTTTCATATCCCAGACTTGTACCACCAGGAACCACTCCCCAGATGCTTAGGGAAGCTGAGTGCTATCACCTTCCTGGTGCGCTTGGCTTTTTTCCCTTTAAATTGCTAACAAAAAGAAAAATATTTTAAAAATGGGAGATTCAGACCCAAACTTTATAAAGCAAACCCTGGGGTTTGATGTCACGGCTTCTGTGAATCACACCAAGCACCACTCTGAACCAACCCACAAGGCATAGAGTGGCTAACCTTTTCCAAAATTAATACTTTTTCAATGTGTTTTACTATGTCTGACACCAAAACTCAAGCTAGATCTGCTATGCAGAGTGAAAGCTGCACTGAGAGATGGGTGTTAACAGCCAATTATGCAAACTACCTGTGCCTCATTTTGCCTAGTCACATAAAGGTTATTTTAAGTGTCTTCTAATCAGTGGATAACCTTTCTTCTGCCTGATTCAGGGAGAAAAGAAGTTCCTCCTACCTAACAAAACCATTGGTATGGATATAAATATTGTAACTCTGTTTCTCCAAATTTTCTTAGAAGATGGGGGAGACACTGGGGAGTGTGTCTGCTGCAGTTTTTTTGGTTTGGTTTATTTTTTTCCTTTGCAACTAAATGTTTACTAACAAAATCCAAGAAGCAGGAGGGTTTTCTGTACTACCTGCAGGAGCTGATTTTGCAAGTACTGCTGAACCGCCTATGAAAGTAATGATACTTTGTTTTCTAATGATTTGGGCTGAACTTAAACTTACGCTCTGGAGCAAAAAGGCTGGCAGTTAAGATAATCACAGATAAAGTGACAAATAAGAAAACGGAAAGAAGGGCTTACATATTACAGTTCTAAACACTTTGGTCCTCCATCAGCAATGTGCATGAACTCACATGCAATTTTAAGCACACGACTGCAACCTCAAAGCTTTTGAGTGCTCCCAGTGACAGCTGTTATCATTAATTGGGAGGGAAGCTCAGTAATACCATCCTTTGTACCACAGCAGCTCCCAGCCTCCTTATCAAGAGGGAGCACGGGGCTGTGGCCGCTCCTTGCACGGGGTGCCAGGCTGGGCAGGGCAGCAGCTTCGCTGCGCACACAGACGGGTTTTCCTGGCTGCCACCTGCAAGAAAACAGCCTTTCTGCCACGTTCACACACACATCTGCCAAGCCTGACACCGCCCCACACCTTCGCCTGCTGCCACTCCTGTGCTGCCCCCCGAGGCATCGGAGGGGCCTGGGGCTGGCTGCACAGGCCCAGGCGATGCTGCAGGGGAGCCCTGCACTCCCGCGGGCACAGCCACGCATCAGCCTCTGGCTGCCGGCACTGGTGTGAAATAACTGCGGCTCCTTCTGCCAGCATTCATTCCTTCTCCCACTTTTCTCTGTCGGCTGGAGGGGCTGTGAGCCATAGCTGCAGGACAGCTGCATCTTGCCCTCTGCAAGAAGCCCTGCCTTTCCTCTGTTTACATTCTCTGCCTTGTTGTCACCATCATTGCCGTGCCCACCTCGCAGATACAACACAAGCATATCTGTTTTGCAGTTTTGGGAGTGCAAGTCACTGCTGTAGAGTCTAATGAGCTGAGATAATTGAGGCCATCATTTGGCTTTAATATACCTAACACCTCATACATGGGAGGGAGAGAGGAAATCTTTATGCTACGGCTTATTGCTGTACAGAAAACTGGGAATGCAGTGTGTTCTGTACAGAATAGACATACATATATGGAAAAAGAACTGCTCAGCTACGGGTTTTGTAGATTTTAGTTATATTTTTATGTCCATTGTCATTCTTTCCTGGCAGCTGGATAATATGACTTTCAGTGCCAAGTTGGTTTTTTTTTTTTCTTTTTTTCCTTTGCTATTTGGCAGCTACTAGGGATTTTTTGCTTCCATCAATATGATGAGACTTCAAATTAAGATAATGGCTTTGATTTTTTTGTCTTCAAAAACCAGTTTCTAACACTTGACACCTAGGAACACCCCTCCTCTTTCTTTACTGGAGGACCTAGTGCCTGGACCTAGCAGAGGGATGCAGCAAACTACTTGATGCCAAACTGGTTCTCTCCATCTCTGCTGCATTCTATTGAGGTCCACGAAAGGTACGTAACCTACAAATCACTGGGATAAAAGACTACAGCAGTTCTATAAGTTTCTGTCAGCCAACACAAATCATTCTGAACATAAATTCATTAGCAAAATGCTTGCTGGTCTGCTGGTTCCCACAGGAGTCACGATACACTCGTATTAGTGGGACTTCTGTCTACTCATTGACGTTATATTCAATAACTGCTCTTTAGAAGGATTATTTTCCCCAGCTGTATCAATGTTATGAGAAAATTGTTACAGCAATATTTTGCTGAGACTGTTATTACCTGCCTCTAAACTTTTCAGTTATGTTTTCACAACTTCAGCAATGGATCTGTAACTTTCAGACATTACTGTCTCAACACTTTTCCTGTTAAGTCCTCAGTGTGCCTTTGTGAGCACATTTTTAGCTTTTACTCTTAATTGTGAAACTTTCAAACACCTTCCATTATTGAAAGCTGTCATGTCACATTAGGGTTTCCACAGGTATGATTTAATGCTCAGCTGCTTGTATTTGATGCTTCAAGAAATAATTCAGCAACAGCTACACACTGATATCAGTGCCAAAGTGGTGATGCTGCATACATTACAGCAATGCAGGCTGTGGGAGTACCCATACTAACTACCCAAGGCTCTTCTTTTAGTATCCAAAATTTACTTTTGGTGGTATCATTTCTGCTGAATTACATAGCTTGTATAGTGACCTAATCTATTCTATTTTCACATATTTATTGCACGCATTAGCAATTCATCTGATGATCAATTCTGACAGCCTTGTCCTGGATTTACAAGTTTGATCCAGTCTGTATGACACAGTCTTAATCTACACAGGACACAAGTCTGCTGTAGCTACACACTAATGGACTTAAACCTTAATCTACAAAGATTTATCCTGTGAGAAATTTAATTTGAGAGCACGTGCTGCTCTGAACCCTATCAACTTGCAGCAGTACTTGAGGGACACCTTCCAGTTGAGCACATCAGCACAGAGCTTCCCAGACTTGATACCATCACACCCTGACATGTCTCCAAAACCTTCCTTAAGATACATGTCAGAGAAGGGAGACACAGTCAGCAATAGTGTTAGGTTAGAAATTTAGGACGAAAACAGGCAACAAAGAACTGGGCTCACCGAGTCAAAATGACAGTTTACGATCAAAGCTGCAAAATGGCAAAAACTCATCATCGTTCCCAACACACTCAACAGCTCTTCATCATAGGTCACAGATATATCCTGCTCAAGCTTGAGACGTGAATGAAATCAGCTCTTCCAAAGCCCTGAAGGGCTGGATTTTAATCAGTAAACGTGCTGGTTTACTCTCCACTCCAAGCTAGCCACAGTGTGAAATGTTCAAATGCTATCTGCCTTTAAAATATAGGGCGTGATGGCACAGAATATTCATCATGTTTTAGGGACACTAAAGTCACTCAGGCTTGTAGGCTATCAGGACATGCTGCAAATAACACTTACAAGGAAATTCTGAGGTCTATCAGACAGAACAGTTTGCCAGGAAATGAGCTCTCATGTGCTCTGCAAGTAACTGCTGCTGGTTCAGTGCTTCAGTTTACCATTTACTTAGAAGTTCCCAGAGGTCAAATTTTGTGATATTTAATGGAGGAAACTGTTAATAACACACGGTGAAGATTTTTTTCAACTATTTGTCCCTCCATTCAGTCAGCTCAAATCAGTAAATCCATTTGTCACTGGTATAACTGTGAATATTATGAATCTCAGTTTCTAGCATTTCTAAATTTGAAAAGACTAATATCATTCTCCTCTCCAGTTTTTACTGGTTAAAAAAAAATCTAATAAAGGCTGTTAGCATTATTTCAAAGAATCCATTGTTTTTAGCACCACTCTTCATTTTTTCTCTATCTGCTTCAAACACTGGTGTTTTGATCAGACAGAATCTGCTGTTTATCAGTGAAGAAGATCAAAGTCACACTTCTTCAGAGCTTCTAAAAGAAACAATATTTCAGAGAAGCTACAGATGAAGATCAAAAAAGGACAGGGGGTTTCATATAATTCATGGTACTTACACTATTAAATAATCACAGGTGCTCAGTGTGGTGCAGTCCAAAAGTACTAGCATAAACCTTTATTTGCACAGCACCTGCCATCCCTGCTTCTCTCTCCTGCTTCTGATAGCCTGTGCTGCCTGAAGTATCTGTGCAGTCTCCTTGTGAAGGAAATTGGGGAAACAGGCTCCCTGAAAATTTGCTTTTGCTCTTACCTGCTTCAGTCTCCTACGAACAACACCCTTGTCAAGACTGGCCACGTGGTTGCACAAATACCTCAGCCAGCCCAGCTCAAAGTACGGAGGGGAGCTTGGAGTGAGCAGCTGGGAGCACCTGTGCAAGCCAGCACTGCCAGAGAGCCACAGAGGAGCGTCTGGCTCCCGGTGCGCCCGAGAGGCTCCGGCACAGCGTCTGTAGGCTCTGTGTGCCCCGGGAACACCAGCAGCCCCATTAAGGCCTCAAGCACAAGTGCTCTGCTGGCCCTGAGCCAGGCTGCTCAGGCTCTTGAAAGACCAGGATTTACCTGCCACGCCAAAGACAAGCTGGGCACTTTCTCACTCCAATCCCTGTTGGAAAGCACCCCAAGCCACAGCCTATCAAAACCTGTGAACCTGTGTTCTCACCCTGACCCAGCTGAGAAATGATGCCTGAAAAGGAGAAGTGACTGTGAAAATAATCTTAACTAACGGGAAATGATTAGCACCAGATGCACCTGGAAGACATCAACACCCTTTCAGATAGTCTCATCTGAATATAGCAAATTGTGGTAACATGTACACATGTGTCATGGACAAGAATGTTGCACCGTACCTGGGTAATCCTCAGAGACATGCACTGAATAGGACACACTGCAAAAAAGAAAAAAAAAAAACAAAACAAAACAACAAAATTAGAAACAACAACATTAACTGCTGGCACAACACTTTTTCCTGCTCCTGTATTATTTTATGCTTATTTATAACTTCCTGACAGTTTCCAGAACAGAAGGTAACATCTACTTTGATGGCTTTTGAAGTGCTGAGCTGAAAATAAAAAGCGTCATGCCCATTTTGAAAGCTTACGTTGCTAAATTGGCACATCCTGATTTCAGTGTTCTTAAAAGGACTATCAAGGCTGCATTATATTCCCTTTAGAGTAACATTTCACAATATGTGTACTTCTGATTTAAAAAAAAAAAATCACCCTTTGAACACCAGAACTAGTAAAGCCCAGTTTTCCCTCTATCTGTTTTTTTTATTTGACTCAAGACTCAGCAGGAGGCCTTTCTTGTACAATTCTGTTGGTTTCAGCAAAGGCTCTGGATGTCTTGCGTTCCTTCCTTCCATCAAAATTCTGTATTTTACGTAGTATCTGTACTTTTCTGTCAAGCTTTGTTCAAATTAAAATTTCAGAGAGCCACAGTCACATGAAGATCAGCTATGTGGATTCCCTGAATCTGTTTCATCAGAAAACAGTCACTCAACAGCACCATCCTGGTTCTGCAGCTCAGTTCATATCTGCTTTCCCTACCTTCCAATGAGATCTTCACTGAACTCACTGCTGAGAGCAGGATAAGTGGGCATGATGGTTTGCTCAGTTACCCACCAAGTCCTCCTGGTTTCAAGTGTAAATCTTAATTCTGCGTTAAAAACATTCAACTCAGAAGCACACTGAAAGGTTTCTCTTATATAATTCATACTCTTTCTAATTCTAAATCCTATATATTGTGTCAACTTACACATTTAAATAATATATGGTATGAGTTCATGTCTGTAGTGAGTTACGCCAAAGCAGGACAGTACAGTCGTCTTAAGAAATTTCACTATGTACTGCACTTGCTGAAAAATAGTTGAAACTTTCTTCAGAGGATCTTTCTAAATGACATGAATACAGCTTCCATGTAGACAAGAAACTGAAGCCAGTTGTTTAATGTTTCTCTCTCAAGGGCTTCTGTTAAATGAGTTCCACTTTCACAACCCAGTGACTGTAAGAGGCAATCAATATGAAAAAGTAGGTCCCTCACACTTGCTTCCCCAAGTCCATCTATTAACACACAGCTCTGTCACCTGGTTTTGCACACCATCTATTCTAGAATATTTTATGTATTGTTTGACTAAGACACAAAGATGCCTGTTTCTTCAACAGCTGCAAATGCTCTCATAAATTGAAGCAGAAGGAGCATTTATTACAGCTGACCGTGGATTTTGCCACACAACTAGATAGCCTCAGTCAGGCTGATTAAAATCCCATCACTGTACAAATTCAACATTTTATGACTTTACTGTTTTAATTATGTTTCCGGCATTTTGAATAGGCAACATCTGTGTCCCTTCATCTTGGGAGTATTCTCCCTAAGGACTGGGTTATTTAAATCTAATTAATCTGTCATCATGTAGAATATCACTATTTTAAATAGGGAAATATTCCAAAAGATGGAAAAGTTATATGTCAGTGCAGTCATGTATAGAGATTTTTGCTCTGTGGTGCAGAAAAAAAAGAGCCCCCCTCCCCCCCCAAAAAAAAACAAAAATTCCCAAGAACTTAACTGCGTGCCTGTTCTCACCAAACCCCATCTTCTGGAAATGTTTGCAACCATGACTTCTTCCTTCTACCTCTGAAAGAAGTACTTCCTCCTTACTCTTTTAGACTGGCTGCTTGCACAACTCTTTGCTGCCTCCAGAATTTGTGTATGGGTTTCTTCAAATACTGAGAACAAGGTCAGAGGCTGAAGTGTTTCACAACTTCTGTGAGCGCAGATACTCAAAACTCAGCTGGGTAAGGACCTCAGCAACCTAACCTAGCTTTGAAGCTGGATTTGATTTCAAAGTTAACTTCTGCTTAGTCGATGGGTACATGTGCAGAAACCCAGCAGAACTGAGTTTTCTCTTCCTTTTTCTTCGTGGTGTGGTTATCTCTGGCAGCAGCAGCTGTGGGGCTGCCAAACAGAAACTAGTAACCAAACAATATATGGTTTGTCTTGTGAGGCGGAATAAATTAAGAGGTTAATGAAAATGCAAGTCAGAAATAGTCTCAAACCTGACTGTTCAAAGTCAGGATCTGATCCAGGGCCCAGCGAATCCAGCAATAGGGAGAATAAATAGCTTCAGCCCCCAGTGGGAGGTGGTAGTGCTTTGCTTCAGCTTGTTATCTTGTGTTAGTTATGTGTGGACCATGTAAGCAAAAAATGGAAATAAAACTACTGAGCAAAAAAACCCTTGGATTTTTATCTCAGCTTGCCTCTATGATTGTCACACATGGTCACCCGCGGCACATTTTTTTGCTCTCAGGACAAACTGCTTCCTACTGCCTGCACGCCTGATTTGTCAGAGAACAAGATATACCAGGCAAACAAAGGTCTCTCAAGTGTTCCTGTCCTCCAGCCACCCAAGCATTTTCCCACTGACTTTAACAAGATTTAGAGTCAAGCCACAAACACAAGACTGTGATGACTTACAGCACCTTAAACTGCACAGACCTCAGTGAAGATGCAGATGTTCAACACCTCTCAGTGTCAAATCCCCCCAAAGCCAAAGAAAGCCTTTACTGAAGCAGCTTTCTCATTTAAGAACTCAGAAATGCAACTGGAATTAATTTAGGCCTGGCCCTCACATAGAAGTGCAACAAGACTATTCCAGTGAGGGAAGTGATTTTTCCTTCTGGCAATGCTGTTCCCCTGTACAACCTTCTTGCAGTTACTAAATGCAGCTTATAGCAGTATAATTTATTTCCATTCCCATAAACAAGTTCGCCATTGCTCGTTCACTTATACTGCCTTAGCTGCAGGAATGGTTAAACGCTTGGGTGTAAACAAAGCCTCCATGACTGTGCTACTCCTGTTTTATTCAGCTCAGACCCTCTGCAGAAGACATCCTGCAGTGCATATGTTTTTCAACCTTTAAAAGCTTAGAACAAGCTTCACACTTGAAACGGCCTAGTAAAATGTTTGTTATTTAACAAATAGTAAAGTACCATACGAGAAATTAGTGGGAACTGTCATGTTTCACAGCTTAATGCAAACTTGTTTCTTGAAATAATATTAACATCGACAGCCTTGGCTTAGTAGCAGTTTTACTCACTCAGGGGTCTCATTGCAAGAATTTTCCAATGTGTTTTAACAATATCTATTCCTTCTACGGAAAAATTATTCTGCAAGGGTTCATCTCCATTGGAGAACTAATTCATCAACTAGATGGGTATGCACCATGTAATTGCTATTTTTCAAATTAATCTTTCCCAGATGAATACAAAATAAGCAGATTCATCTGCATTTGACATTACTATAATTTCTAAAAGCTAGTTAAAAAGGAGTGGAGAGTCTTAACTGATTATACTACCAGGCAAAATGTTAGCCTGAAACTGCATCTCCAGGGCAAAGAAAAATACTAATGAAAACCGAAAAAGAGAACGAAGTGAAAGCTACTGTGGCAAAACACATTCATAAAGAGGAAACCAACCAGCTTCACCTCCTTACATCCACTTGTAAGATTGCTTCCGGAGCCTTGAACTGCACTTTTACCTATTATGATACAAACCCCAGGATCAAATAGGCATCCTAAAGCCACAACAGTGATGCTGTATCTGGGATGTAGCCTCCCATCAACTGCAGGTTATCTCAGCTCTATGCCACCCATTGTTTCTCTCTAAGAAAGAAATCCTTTAAGCTGAACTTCCAGCTGTTTTGCACAGCAGGAACAGTGTGAAGCATCTGGTGGAAGTCTAAAATTTATGCTTATGGAATAGTTAGGACAATTCAACCAGCTCAGTCCCATGGCAACAACTGACTTACTGCCTTATTAAGAGTGGAAATTGTGATCTAGTTTCTATTCCAGTTTTAGCCATCTCTATTAGAGCCAGAGCTCTATGTCCTAATCTTGTAGCTTGCAAACTTGCTGAAGAAAGAAAACAAGATTTTTTGTCACGTGGAATCTGATGGTAATGCCAATCTATAACAAAACACACAAAAAAGAGCAAAGAGGTCTTACTCATACTACTCTGAAGCTACAGAATTCACAAGAGATTTTGTTTACAATATGCCAAAATCCCAGATCTAGCTCATCAATGATGTAATGCAATCAGCACAAAATTTTTTACCTTAAGAAGAATACAAAAGCTGATCAGCAGAGCAAGCTGTGGATAAACTCAAAATATGAAATGCCACTGGGACATTATTGATTATATGCCTGGGTCAACTTTTGAACAAGTTGGTGAGATGAACAAAATATTACTGAAACTTTGATACAAAAAATTAAAGTATGCTGGTGACAACTTTGGGCCAAAGGACCTTTTTAATTATCTACATAATATTTCTAAAAGTACAACATGACATAGACATGATGCTTTTACTCTTTTCTAGGTGAAATAGTAGAAAGGAATAAGGTCCAGCTGAAAAGATGAAATTGGAATTGTATTCTTTTACCACTTACTAGCTGTAAACTTGCGACCTTCATACATTTTCAGTATTTGCACACAACCTGCCACAGCAGATCAACATTTCATGCATGTTCAATAATTATGCAGTGAATACTTCAAGTTTTTGTTTTCTTATCTTTGAAAATGCTTACAAATTCTTCAGGTGGATTCCTGTTACTGTCACAACCTTTAATCTCCTTTTCTACTTCAATAAGACCACCTGAAAACCAGAAATCCTGAAACCAGACCATTCATACTGTTTTACTTCTGACCAGCCTTTTCCCTCAAACGAAACAAAATTGTTCCAAAAAGCCTTTAACCATGAACACATATCACTCTCAACACTCTCTGTTCTGGTATCCACTTTGAAACCTTATAACCTGACGATAAATCCCATCACAAATACAGGGTAGAAATTATTATTTTCAGAAGATATACTGTGGGATTGCATCCAAACAAAACTTTCAAATTGCATTTCTGAAATAGATGACCTTTGAAAAAGTGCCTTGAGAACTGGTAGAAGATGAAGGCATTCAGGTATTGACCAGATGGAAAACTAGGTACACTATTTACACAAAAAAAATTTGATTACTTAACAGAAAAAAAATCCCAGTATTTTTTTTTTTGTAACTGACCCCATGTGAATTAGACTATGTGAACAGAAGTACAATTCAAAACTAATATTTAAACACACTGCAAAAGATTTCAATGTCAAGTCTTTCTTCCAATTTGTACACAGATTACATGCATGCAAATAATAGAAGAGACTTAGAAGCCAGAAGCAGCAATTTCCCATGGCTAAAAGGTATCTTCTGTTATATGGACACCACCAAAAGACAAGTCTTACAAAGTCACAGCCTGGAGACAACCATTTCATTCTATGTTGAAAACAGAACAAATAAAATAACTTTAAGAACAACTGAAAAATAAGCAAAAAATACTACTGTGTTATGTATAGCTATGACAAAGAAACTTACTAAATACTCTCCATTTGGTGTTCAACTGCCACAAGTATGAGTGAATGACAAATGTTAAGTCTTCCAACAGATTATGAACAAGTAAATTAGCAAGATACTCCATCAGTTGGTATGTATGAGTGCTGTGCTGAGAAACACTTCATTATATTTCAGTGGAGCTCTTAAAAAAACAACAGAATTAAGGCAAAAATAATCTTTACTTCCACTCTGGAACTTTTGAAAGATTGAATCCCACTTAGCAGACATCAGCTGAGGAAGTGGCCCACTGAAGGTCATATTCAGAAACATACACAGAACTGTGGGAGCATTCTGCATTGTCTTACCTGGCAGATTTTGTAAACAACTATTGCTGGCATTCACACTTGTCTTCAGCAAAAAAATAGGGAGACTTTCAGAATGTATTTTTAACGATATGTTTACAATTATCTAACACAAATTTTATCCTGTTTCTTCACTAAAAAGGTGACCCGGCAATGGAATAGACTTCCCAGGCAAGCAGTGGAATCACCATCCTTGGAAGCATTCAAAAGGCACATGGATGTGGCACTTGGGAATATGTTGTAGTGGTGAACATGGTGGTGATGTGTTAACAGTTGAGCTTGATGTTCTTAGAGGCCTTTTCAAACCTCAGCTACGCTATTATTCTATTAAAAATCAGAGAATCAAAATGGGTCAGACTAGAGGGGACCACAGCAGGTCATCTAGTCCAACCTCCCTGGTCAAGCAGGATCACCCCAAAGTACTTGGCACCGACAGTTCCTGAGTATCTCCTTTATAGGAGACTACTCCTTTAGAGGAGCCTCCCTGTGTAATCTGTTGCAGTGCCTGGTCACCTGCACAGTAATAAATTTCTTCCCCATGCTCAGGTGGAATTTCCTGTGCCTCAGTTTCTGCCCGTTGCCTCTTGTCCTGTTGCTCAGCACCACCGAGCAGAGCCTGGTCCCTCCTCTGACCCTCCCTGCAGACACTGACAGACACTGATGAGGTGCCCTCTCAGTCACAGGCCCAGCTCCCTCAGCCTGCCCCCATAATAGAGACACTCCAGTCCCTGGATTATCTTTGTCACCCTCCACTGCACCCAGGAGGCTCCAGGCATTCCATGTCTCTCTCATACTGGAGAGCCCTGAACTGGACACAGTTCTCCAGATGTGCCTCACCAGGGCTGAGTAGAGGGACAGGATCACCTCCCTGACCTGCTGACAGTGCTCTTCCTAATGCACTCCAGGTTACCATTGTCCTTCTTGGCTACAAGGATACTCTGCTGGCTCAAGGACAGCAGGACCCCGAGGTCCTTCTCTACAGAGCTGCTCCCCAGCAGGTCAGCCCTGAGCCTGTGCAGATGCCTGGGGTTATTCCTTCCCCAGGTGCAGGACCCTGCTGAATTTCGGACTGTTCTTTTCTGTCCATCTCTCCAACCTGTCGAGGTCCCCTGAGGGGCTGCACAGCTCTGTGTGGTATTGGCCACTCCTCCCAGCTTTGTGTCACAGGCAGACTCGCTGGGGAGGCATCTGCCCTTCCCCCAAGCCATTGATGAAGTTAAACAGTACTGGGCCCAGTTTTGACCCCTGGAGTACTCCACTAGTGACAAGATCCTGTGCCACTGATCACAGCCCTCTGGGATCAGCTGTTCAGCCAGTTCTCAATCAACCTCACTGTCCTCTCATCCAGTCCACACTTCCTGAGCTTGCCACGAGGGTATTGTAAGAGACAGTGACCAAAGCCTTGCTGAAGTCGAGGGAGACAATAAAAAAAGTTCACAAAACTCAGTGAATAAATGAATACTATTGGCCAATACAAATCAGCACATGCTGCGCTCCATTCATTCATGATACCTTTACAATACAGTCTCAGTGATGTGAGAAAACCTTAAACAGAACTAAGTAAATGTTTCAGTTGCATAAAACACTAACCACAAAGTGACATGTACCTCCTAACACACAAACAGACAGACAGAGTTAGAATCACACAAGAGAGTCTATCCCATAACATGCTTCTGGAAATAAAAACTTGCATAAGGTTTTATAAAATACAAATAATTATACTGAATTTTGCTCTTTTACATGGGGAAATAACTACTGAAGCACAGGACTCCCACCTTTTTTTAAGGCAGTGATTTTAAAACTGATGCCATTAAATGGAATAATGATTAGTGAAAAACAATTTTAACTTCTGACAGAAAGCATCAGAAGCCACAAATGAGACGAAAATTAAAAGGAGATGGACTTACGTGTTCATGCATATATTTGCTCACCTATGGAAAAAGTGACTGTCGTTCAAGTGCAGCAAGAATAATCTCACAATATTAAAGACTGATTAATTTTCTTTTACAGAATTTAGAACTTGAACTAAATCCCACTGAAGTTCGAGGGAGACTTTAGTACTTGTCAAAGAAGATTACAGGCAAGTTGTACAGAAAATAAAAGACTTCTGGCCCCCTACCACACTCACATTATTTTCTAGAAACAAGTATTTCACTGCTTTGTTAAAAATTTCAGCATGTGTTGCAAAAGGGGCAAATAATTTTGAGCACTTTTTTCCTTTTCTTTTTTTTTTTTTTTTTTTTTTTTTTTTTTTTTTTTTTTTCTTTTTTTCTTTTTTCTTTTTTGCATCTTGCTACACAACTGGACTGCCAATCATTTCACCATTTTCTAGATTCTTTATTAAAACAATCTTCATGGATTTCTAAACAACTTTTGAAGTACCCTTTAAAATGCTTTGAATGTACATGTCTGCATCTCAGCAATTTTTTTTACAGATATTCAGGCCACTTTAGATCTCTTGAAACACCTTAGTTCAATGAGTTTCTGTATTCCTTGTGATCTGACAACTGATGACCCAGCATTAGTCACAGCTACTTTTTGCTGCTAGATATAGACAGATGCCTATAAAGAATTGAAATTTGTGCACAAGCTCCTTTCATCATACATCATAACTTCCCATGATGCACCAGAAATTACACAGAAAAGAATATCAAGTGATCCTGAGTAATCTTTCCCCCTGGACAATGGAGAATGTGCGTGTCTGATGACATATGAAAAGTCCCAGGCACATCTACTGATTACAGATCAGAACTACTCCAAAGAGAGATCAGCAGCGTCAGTGCATCAAAAATGGCACTGCTTTTGTTTCTTGACATTACCTGGGGGTACAGAGGCACTGAGTCAGAATTATTATAGTTTGCATTTGTCACTAAGAATAATTGAGCTACTGGTCCTCTCATGAAACTGAAGTGCATCTGAATCAAACAGGGAATGTTACTCATAAAGCCCTGCTTGATTTAGCGTGTCATTCAAATAAAGGGGACATGGAAAACTGCAGTTCAAACATTTCCCTTTAGCAAAGCTTCCAATGAAAAAGGCACAACAACTTCTAGTAAATTCCATCGAAGTCTACAGGACTGATCATTAGTCTAGCAAACATGAGGGTACTTCTAAAAGTAAAAGTAGCAAATCACCAGGGGGGAAAAACCTATGTGCTGTGTGTCACTCTGGAAAGAGCCACATCCAAGTGTTTCTACATGTGCAAAACCAGGCTGCACACAATCAGACTGTACCAGAGTCTAACCATTCCTCTGAGAACCACTAGAGCCTCCCGGTTGTCAAGCTGCCCTGTTCGGCCAGGTCCGGCTCCCTCCTCTCAACTTGGATACATTTTATACTTCGTGCCTGTATTCTTCTTTCTCTCCAATGATCCTGTGGGTTTGAATTCTCCCTGCGTATTCCCCATCAACTCTCCATCCGGTGTCGGTCTTCCCTGGGAAACAGAGCACTGCACAAGCTCCGGACAGTAACTGCTTGGTGCAGCTCAGCAGCAGCCAGGGCAGCACACAGTATCCTGTGCCTCTGGCCACCTTATTTACATTATGGGGTCCATCTCCTTCCACCACGTGCTTTCTAGAGGTTGATCTTATTTTGGTTTGGGGTTTCAGGAGTTTTAGGGGGTTTTTTGGTGCTGTTCATGGTTTTGTGGGGGATTTCTGGGTGGGTTTTTTTGGGGGGTGGGTTTGGAGAAGAAAGCTTTTTTCTCTTCAGCTTCCATCTTTTAATTTTGGAGCCCTGCTGTTCGAAGATACTGTGATATGCTCTTTTTGAAGCCAGTTAAGAGTTACCTTAAAGCCATGAGGGTTTGATACACACAGCTCCTACTGGAAGGCTGTTTTGAGACTCCCATGGCTCTAATTCAAGTAATTGGGTTTTTGATTCACATCAATTGAAGAGCAACACCTTTGTCCAGCCCCTGTACAAAGCTTTCGTGTTGCTGTTTTTCAAAACTAAAATGAAAGGACACAGAAAGAAACAACCACAAACCCAAGGCAGAGGCACAAGGTAAACTGCAAACTGAACAGTTACAGATATCCAAGAAGAGAGAAGCTTGACATAACAAATTTTACCTGATCATTTTATAATTTCAGCATCTTAACAGTTATGAAAACCAAAAATTAAGCCCATATGAATCCCTGGATATATTCACTGTTTAACTTCATTATATCTCTAACAAGTGGAAGGACTCCTTTCCTTTGCATGTAGTGCTCAGAAAAGGAGGAAAGTCTTTAGGCATTGTCCTTTGACCACTCTACACATTAATTAATTAGTTGGGATTTTGCTTGTTTATCTAATGAGGTGCGTGATAGGCACTGCTGTGCAGGGAAAAAGTAACAAATTTAAATACTCTTTCTCATCCATTATTTGATATTTCTCACAGAACTCAAATTTTTCCCCTTCACCTTTGAGTCAGCCTTGAATACTTCTTGGTATAGCTGAAACATCGTATTTATGAACTAAAATTATTCTTTTCCCTATTTTCCATACTCGCAGCTTCCATTATCATTAGTAAAAAATTAATATATAATTTCTAAATATATTACTTGAATTTTAAACGATTACTTTTAAAACTCTTCTAAACTAAGAGTGCACACATTCAATCTGACAAAATCCCACAAAGCAAGATTTTTAATACATGTTTCCTGTGAAATTGCCCGCAGAGGTTTAGTTATGCCAATACAATCCATTCACCTAATTCAGGACCACTGGCATACCCACAGCCAGTTATTTATCTATTGATTATGGGTACACACAGTCCTATCTTCAAATCATTAAGGTGAAGTCCAGCACCTCTGGAAATGACTGGATTGTGGTACAGCACTGACCCATATCCTGATATCCTGCACACATTTAAATCTAAGGTAACAGCTGCTCTTCCTGCACACAGATGCAAGGACTGCTTCCAAAACTGAAGGGTTGGCTCATCCTCCTGTCCCATTACACTAACATGGTCAAAAACATTTTGTTTTCTGTGATTAGAGACACAAAAAGAGGTGCTACATGGCTGGGGCAATGCCGGGGGGGCTGTCCCCTCTGCCCAAAAGACCCAGGAATTACAGAGATGAAAGGTGCAACATGACAAGCAGAGTAGGTCATTCCTCACTCCTGGCACCTCACTGGAATACCTATCTCTGCCACTACACCATGGTCATAAGGAGCATGCAAACTCACAAACAGCAAATAAAATGGAAAATTCAGTATAAAATGACAAGAAAGTATTTTTTTATTCCTTTCTTTTCAAGTATGAGCGTTTCAGTCTGAGAGCACAGGTACACTTCTAACACAACATTCAGTCCTGGTGTCCTTAGCATTAGAAAGATGTCAGTAAATTGAGGGGAATGCAGCAATCATCAAGAAATAATCACGAATCTGGAAGTGATTTGGCCAGTGACCAAAAATATTTATGTGGGGCCAGACAGCCAGGTATACAGAGCATGGCAAATCAATGAGCAAGCATGGTAAGAAAATTTGATGACTGCTGCAATATGTTTTGCAGAGTGCCAGGATGAGCACGGGTGGAAGTTTTACACAATGGCCCAGGGGAAAACGGCAAGCCATTTCCACGTGAAATTAGAGGAGAAAGTATCACTTGACTGAGTATCAGAAATGGAGAACCCCATTAAACTTTGAGTTAATCTTCCAGGGAATGGGTAGAGGGCTAATCACATAACCATTTAAAGCCAGGATAGAGAAGGAGTTTAAGTAAAATTACTGGAAAAATTTAGCATTACAAGGTTACTAACAACTGTGTTTCCTATTGCTAATTTCAATGAGTAAAATGTTAATGAGCAAAATGTTACCTCCCTTTCTCACTAGTAGCTCAGAGAGCAAAGTTGTAGGTTGAATATGACATTGTCAACTCTCAATGTGACTCAGGGAAAAAAATTCAAAGCATAACCCAGTACTATATTTCAATAGGGTGCAGAATAACAGCAGCAGGGAATTTCAGTTCAAGAGCTTTTTATACATTTGAAGTGGCAGTATTGGCAAGGATCTGAAACAGTTCTTCCACCTTCTCACAAATTTTAGCTAATCGTGAATATCACACAATCTGTTTCTTCTTCATGACAGAAAGCAATAGGAAGCATATTGAACGGGTTTTTTTTTCCATTTAGGTGTATTTAGTAGCAGCTCATCTAATAAAGAAAAATTTTAAATATATGGGCTGTTCTTGAGCCAAAGAATGCTTCAAGATGCATGACTGTTCCTAGAATATTAATTTTATACTATACCCAAACAAACCATATTTGAATATTGTCTGGCAGAATATGACAGAAAATGCTAAGCAAACTATAGAACAAAAAACAACAGGTAACTTTAGTACCCTACCCCAACATGTAGTTAAGATTTTAAATACCATTTTAATTTGTAAAGATAAAATTAAAAAAACTCTCTACCAGTCTTAATTAGATCCCTGTCTTCTCAAAAATCTAATTACATGTCAGATGAAGCACTGATGTTTAAGAAGCCCCTGTATTCTTGCAAAGGCAGAGATAGTTCTATTCCCAGCTGTGTCTTGTTATATGCCTCCCAGCAAGAAAAAATGCACACTTTCTCAAAAAGTGATCCGTAACTACAAAGCTTTATAGTCACTGATTTACCTTTCATGTTTGCTGAACCACTGCATCTCCAAGAGAAATCAGCAGGAACCATCAGCAGTTTTGAAAAACAAGGGCTTCGAGTCCAGATTTTAAAAATAATTAGTCAACAATAATTGTGCAGAAATGGCAGTTAGAAAACTAAACTGTTTATATTCCCTTGAAAATACCATCAGTACATCTCCACCATTTTAGGTAACACAATGTACTCACAAGGGTATAAAAATTTCCATTCTGTTGCAGATTTCACTAGGAATTTATGTATCTTAAAAGGAATTTGGCTACCCAAGCACCTGAGGCCAGCATGTGAACACCTCTGAGAAAATGGTAAAATAGAACTCATGCTAAGGTACTCAAAATCGGCATATGCTTTTCAAAACACACAATGAAATCCTGGTCTCACGAAATTTCATAGGCAAAACTGCCAGGAAAAAAAGTGAAGGTTTATCCTTCTGTCAGTTTCTTCATGAGCAAATTTGCAATTAAAAATTGTCAAACACGATGTACTCCCTTCATCTCTTCCTCACTCTTTGCTCTGACTGCACTATTTAGCACGTTCACCCACCAAAATTATCACCGAAATTTGGAAAGCATTCAGAAGATGGGAAGCAACCTGTAAAGCATGTGTTTTGTAATCAGGCATTCTATTATTAAGTATTTCTAGTAAGTTTCGAGAATGAAAGTAAACACAGCCAGAAAACTTCAGTCTTCCAGTAATGTGAGATTAAGACCAGTAAGCCTTTCACTAACACAGAGCTCTTAATCTGAAGATCTCCTCAGAGTCTTTATTAAGGACAGAGCTATGAAGACTTAATGTAAAGAAAATTAGACGGCTTGAGGAGGACAAAACCAATTAACCTACAGCACGAAAGACAAAAGGATCAAACACCAAAGAATAACTTCTCCTTCTGGATGTCTCACTAACACCACGTGCACTTGCAGTGAGTTGAAGGACTGTTCAGCTAGCAGTGGCCCAGACTCCACAGAAAGCATCAGTGGAAACAGTAATGCAGCTGCAAGTGCTTGTCATCCTGTTTACTGAGGCCATTGTACAGAGGAACCTAAATATAGAGATTTTAAAAATCTCATTCAGACATCTACATCTTAAAATCTGGGTCAATTTTACCAAGATACAGAGTGTCATCTCAGGCATATCAGGACACACAAAACATAGGAACACCAAACTGCAAATAGTTACAAGTAGGCGGAGCCAAAATAACATCACATCATCAGCATATGTGGTGAAGACTGTTTTCAAATTTGAGGCTTGGGGTCTCACGGGAAGACAATTCACACGGAAAAACATTTAGGTAATACTGGCACAAGTGGGTGGGTATCACACTTTCATCTCTAAAGAATTCCCCTGGAAAACTTACAAGCAAACGTGGGTCAAACTGCTCACCTGCTCACAGGACTGTTGATCACAGAGGCACTGGTGATGTGAGTCATGCGAGCACCTGATCAATAAACACCCCCGTCTCTCTCACAGCCCCCTCGGGTGCTGGAAGGTTACTGCGGAGGCTGTTCCTTCCAGAGCACAAAACCAGGAACTCAGCTGCAGAGTGATTATAGTTCACTCCCTTGGTTATAGGCCACTCACTTTCCATCATCTGATAGCATCATTAAGCCCAAAAGAAGTGGTATAGCCATTTGAAATTACTGCCTGTGGTGAAATGGAACAGTAAAGCAGCACCATTTATTTGCACCAGCAAAATTAAAAGGGAAAATAGCAGCCTTCTTTCACAACAAGACACAAGTAACAGAGGGCCTCAAAAATATGGCAAGATTTTACTGTTTAACAAAATACTTACAGTGATATATTAAGCCACAGGAACTATTACCGTAAGAGAGGCCATGACGTATTAACCAAACCACACTTGAAAACCTTCATCCTATTTTTAAGTTATGCTAGAGTATGTGTGACCTGGCCTCATGCAGATCCAGCCACCTCCTGGGGCAGTGCAGCATTCTTAGCTCCTTACTGAGAAGGCTGTGGGAGCACAAGGTTACTTAGCACTTTGCAGGGTAAGATCCTCAGTGTTTAAAGGAAAAGCCAAACAAAATTTAGCCTACATGACCCAGCCAGATCAAAAAGCTTTAACTGACAACATTTAATAACAATGGAGTTAGTAGTAAAAGCAAATAAATTTCAAGCTTTACAACAAAAACCCAAAAACCCAAACCACAACCAAAAAAACCACCACCGCACAAATCACTATTTCACCCTGAGATACTCGGATTCAAAACTCTGAGTCAAAGGGAACAGAAATAAGCCTTTCCTTCCCTCCTCCCAGCTTCTGTAGCTGGTGCACTACCAAGGGACATAACCTCCTGCTCTTGCTCTCAGCTGCATCCTCTCTGGGCCTCTGCACTGGTGGAAACACCGTCCAAGGTGGTGGGACAACACCTTGGTGGGAAAGCCACGGCTGCCCCGTGGGATGGTGGGGCTGCCATCTCTGGGGGCAGTCTAGGGTGCACATGGGTGTGGCACATGGGAATGTGGTCTGGCTGTAAGCTTTGCAGTGCTGTGCTCTTGGCTGGGCTTGATACTGGAGGTCTCTTCCAACCTGCATGATTCTGTTTTGTAAGTGGGAAACATATATTCGGGAATGACACTGAATTGTGTGAGCTCCACAGATAGTCTGTGATAGATAACAAAAGATCTCTTCTACCACTGGCACAAGATAGAAACCGTCCTTCCCCACAGCACATTCTCCAATGGCAGCAAAACTATTGTTATCCATAGGGTATCAGTCTTTCACACTGATTGTCTCCTGCCAAATACAGATACTTTCAATCCAAATATATGATTTACTACCTATTTCCCGACGGGTAGATTGACTGAGTTTTTGCTAGTGTTTCAAGTCATCAGATACACAGCCAGAATGTTTTATCTGCTATCTGCCTACTTTAGCTAGGTATATCCAACCATGAGTATGTTATGCAATGAAAATCCACATAATACAGACAACACAGCTCTGCTCCTCTGCCCACTGCAAAACCCTGCCACTTCAATTTTTCAAAAGAGTAAAAAAGGCTTACATGAAAGTGACTGCATTTTCAATAAAATAAAGACTTTGAGCTTTAGCTTTGGAACACTCCCTATACATTTTTACCAAACTTCCACTAAACATCAGGTCACGGCAGCTGATCATGCAACTACCCCTGCTTCTCAGAGCAAGGGGATTTTACTGTCCTCACATTTGCTAAACTGTCTGCAAAGAGAACCAGAGTAGTAATCAGTTTGATTTTTTTAAAAGCTTGAAATTTTACTAATGTTCATCTGTAAATAGCATAGGAGACAATGGGAACAAGCAGTAATTCCACTGGGAGAAGAGGTATAGCTATACCTCTTGTAACTGGGGCAATGCAATCATACAAGACTTTACTGAACACGAGCACACTTCCACAGCCACCATCCCAACACTTCCAAAAGTTCTACAGCACCACCAAAGCCAATGCAGAGCTCACAGATGTAGCTGTGCTAGAGAAAACTGGTTAGCAAAATTGAAAGAAAAATATCATAGCTAGATATGTGACTTTAATTTCCAGACAAATATATCCTCTGTTTTATAGAATTTCTTCCATTTCTTTTGAAAACATGCTTTGCAACACAGATCACACTGAAATATAAGAAAGAAAACTGCTCTTGTTTGATATACTTCACTAATGAATCCAGGCTTTAATGAGAAATTACAGTAATTCAAATTCAATCTCTCAAACAATTTGTTGTCCCTCTCCTTCTGTGAATTCACCATGTCATTCTAACCTAATGAAAATCAGCATAATACATACTACGTCTTTCTAATATCAAAACCACTTGCTTCCAAAAATTATAATTAGAAAGACATTATATTACTGGGAAATAACTGCGTTTCATTTGTTTGATTTGTTTTAAAAATAAAAAGCAGATCCTGCAAGACACAACATCCACTACTGAGTAAGTATAAAATGAAGCTAATTTAATTTGATGTACTATTTTTACTATATTAGATCAGAAGAGAAACAGAAATGCAGCGTAGTGTAAATGTACCTAATAAAGTAGGCAAACAGGCAACAACTACTTTCAAAACGTATTTCCACTGAGCTGTATTTGTTCTCATCAAGGTATTTGTGCAAGCAGAAACTACAGTCTAAACCTCAATCTGAATATGAAAAGGAAAAGAGTACAGATGACTGAGGCAACTGGAGGTCTACAGTATTTAACGTAGGACTCCATTCTTCTCTTCAGGGCCATGCAATCCCTTCAGTGACCTCAGTGGATCTCATGCCCTCAGAAAGACAGAATTCTAAGGCAAAAGTTGTTTTGTCTCTCTGTTTGCACCTCTTCTTTCAAATCCACAGACACAAACGAACCTCTTCTCCTTAAGAAAGAACTGAGAACAACATGCTGGCGCCTCTTCTGTAACAGAGGGCAGGGAAACAGAGGGGCTTTAACCCAAAGAACATGTGGGACTGAAAAGACATGGAGAGTAATATGAACTGGGAATGCCTAGCAGTTACATTTCTAAACAGAACTCTTCCTAAACCCAGAGGGAGCCCTGACATCCATTTCCACAGGGAAGAACTGCTTCCATGTGGTTACAAAGCTTCACAGAGGATCATGCAAGGGAATGTTTCAGTAAGTGAAAATCCAGAATGTGAAATGCAAGTGAGCAGTCTGCTCTACGATCCATTAAGAGATCTAGCCAAAGAAGAAGAAAAAAAAAATGGAGAAAAAGATTATAATTTGCCCAAATCAGTTTGCGCTCAAATCACACTTTATTTAAATAAACTGACACAAGGGTTCAAGGAGTTCAGTTCTGCCTGGGAAAAAATGAAAGTAAACCTTATTAATAGACAGATAAAAAGCTACGGAAATGGCCTGATAAGTCAGTACAACTCTTCAGCTGAGGGAGATCTCCACAGCTTTCAAACACCATGGACACCTATGACAAGATCTAGAACTGCAGCCACTGGTGGCAACACACAGCTCCCCAGGGGTGGGAAAGTGCTGAACAGATGTATTGGAAATGAGGACTCTAGGCACTACACTCAGGCTGCTGGCAAATTGGGTGATCATCTCCACTCACAGTGACAGCAGTCAGTCACCAACAGCCTGGCCTGATCAAGGGTGTCCCAGGGGAGCCACGGCTGAGCCAGGGAGTCACTGGCTCCATGGCTGGGGGCTGACACCCATCACAGGGGGTCAGTGGGAGATGTTTCCTGCACTATCTTCCAGACTGCAAGGTTACTGCCAGGGCAGGGGACACTTTAGGAGGCTCCTGGGAAGTGCACTTGGGAACTGCTGAAGTCTTGCAATGGGAAGGACCAAAGGTGGGCAAAGGTGGTCTGGACAGCAACGAAACAGAGGGACACGGTAATAGCAACAAGCATGGGAAAACACAGGGGTAAGAGAATAAAAGAGGCTGGTCCTGTGTCACCAGAACTGTTGTTTTCTTGCCCTGCACTCAGTAAGCATGGGCAGCAAGCCCCCCATGAGCAGCAAGCTGGCCTAGCTGGTGAGCAGGGTGGGGGGAGAGTCACACAGAGATGCAGGTGAGTATCGTGCCTACAGGGAACACACGCCCAGCCTCACTACCAGCTGGACTTAGGGGCATCAAGCTGTGCCAGCCTCACCTTTGGCAGGCTGCCACAACTGACAACTACAGCCAGACACACTCTTTGTGCTGGCTTCACAAAACTAAGTGTCAAACCCTTATGTGATATCCAAAAAGGAAGAACTATATAGCCACCAATGCATGGTTAAGGGTATCATAACTATAATCCTCACACCTCACAAACTTCCAAAGATCAACTATCATGGTGAGTTAGCCCCAGCTGGATGCCAGGTGTGCCTGCACAAGTGCAGAGGGGAGAGAAAACGTAACAAAAGATTTATGAGATAAGCAGAGGGAGAGAGATCACTCACCAAATACCATCATGGGCCAAACAGATTTGCATTGGGAAAATTAAGTGAATCCTATTAGTAATCAAAACCAGAGCAGGATAATCCAAATAAAATTAAGAATACCTTCCCTCCACCTCTCCCTCCTTCCCAGCTCTACCTCCTCCCCCACAGTGGTGCAGGGACACAGGGAATGGGAATTACAGTCAGTTCATCACATGTTGCTCCTGCCATTACTCAGGGAGAGGAGTCCTTCCCCTGGTCCAGCCTGGGTTCCTCCCATGGGAGATGACTGTCCATGAGCTTCTTTAACGTGAGTCCATCCCACAGGCAACAGTTCCCTTCCATCCATGGGGTGCTGTCCTTCAAGGACAGGCTGCTCCAGTCTGGGTCCCCCCCAGGTCACAAGTCCTACAGGAAACCTGCTCCAGCGTGGGCTCCTCTCTCCATGGGCCTACAGGTCCCTGCCTGGAGCATGCTCCTGCAGAGTTCTCCCATGGGGTCACAGCCTCCTCTCAGGCATCCCCCTGCTCTGGCATGGGTCTCCTCCAGGGCCTGCAGGTGCATCTTTTCTCCTCCATGGACCTTCATGGGCTGCAGGGGCACAGCTGCCTCACCAAGGTCTCACCACGGGCTGCAAGGAAATCTCAGCTTTGGCATCTGGAACACCTCCAGTGCCTCCTTCTACACTGACCTGGGTGTCTGCAGAGTCATTCCTCTCACATCTTCTTACTCCTCTCTTCTCTGGCTGAAATTAAATCTGTGCAATAACTCTTTTTTCCCTTCTGAAACAACACAAAGGTGTTACCACAGTTTCTAATAGGCCCAGATTTGACCAGCAGCACGTTCATCTTGGAGCCACTTGGCAGTGGCTCTGCTGGACATGGATGAAGCTTCTGGCTGCTTCTCACAGAAGTCACCCCTATTAGTTCACCTGATACCAAGACCTGGCCGTGCAAACCCTATAGAGGACAACATAGAAAGCTCTCCAGATGTCCAAATTTGGTATCTGAGAGTAAATACTAACAAAAGTAAAAGGTAGTAAAAGGGAAAAACATTAATTCAAAAGTCACACTGGCTTGCCAGAACACCATGTTTTGGGTGATAAATACTAGTTTGGGGTAAAAAATACTAGTTTGTGGTTGTAGGTTTGTTGCTTTACATTCCTCTAGGCAATCAGCATCTTTGAAGAGCTTAGAGGAATAAAAGTGTGGTCTAGTGAGAAACAATGAGGATGAGGTCTGCTCTTGGCAGAATGATTTGATTAACTCCTTTACATGGCTTTGAGCCTCAAGTTTCCTCTTCCCCTTCTGCAAAATGCTTTGACAATGACAGATAAAATCTCTATGTTTGTTACACATTATATTAAAGTCTTACACTCCAAAGTAAGATACAAGTTAAAAATAAAGTAGTGCTCAAATTCTCAGATGGTAAACAGCAGCATCCCCAGACATCCCAGCTGATTATATTCTCAAACCAAGAGGCCTCCTCATGATTTAGTTGATCCTGACTTTTCACTTGTGACAGGAGACTTCTAAAAAACTTCTTGAAAGCTGCAATATGTCAGTCTCCATCTCCAAAAGTAACCTATGTCCCTGGCCATATCTGACAGAGCTGAGGCCAGGCTGGCAAGCAGGCCCTGTCCAGGCAGACCCATCACTGCCAATGGGCTGGGCCAGTGCTTGCAGAGGTGCCTGGGACCAGTGATCTCTGCTGAGGATCTACTCCAGTTTCATCAAAGCAGACTGATACCCCAGCAACTTGGCACAGTCCTCATGCCAGCCATGTCATACAGCTGCCACAGTGGGAGCCACACCTGAGCTGATTGTGAATTCTGGGGAGTTTGTGTTGGTTGCATATTGCTTGGTTCCAAAGGAAATAAAATCTGTGCAAGCAGGATCAGACCTCTTGACTAGTAGATCAATTGACACACAGTTTGCCTGAAGACCAACATTTCTCTAATGTCTGTTGCAAAGTAAAAATACCTCTTCTTGATGACTCATTTTCCACACTGAGAAACGTCCGTGGGTGGGAGAAAAGAAATGAAGCAATTCTATTTTTCTCCTTCTGTCACTATTGTAGCAGCTCTTAACTCGAGCATGAAATATAACTGAAGCACTTGCAAGATGTTTCCAGCAAGTGAACTGAACAGCACTGTTTTGTTACCTCTTTGTCATCATTTTTATACAGAATCACATTATATTAAAACCGTTTCAGCATTGCTGTGCTCACCCTCAGAATATGACCTTCCAAGCAAAGAGGCAGAAGTGGGTTTTTTTACTGCATAACCTACACAAATGTATCGCGTATTATTTGCAAAAAGCTCTTTGCTGTTAGTGTTGTGAGTCCAGTCACGCTTTAGTTAAGTTAGGATGAGAGTCCCTGTGAATTTAATGAGAATATATTTATCCCACAGGATTAGACTAAACAGCAGCTTCTCAGAGTAATGAGTGACTCAGAAAACCTCTCTAACACTTCTGGACTCTGAAACTCGACAGAGTTCAGCAAGGGCTTTCTCCAGTCCTAGTCCCCCCCTTAACACTACGCTTCTCTTCGAGTGGAGATGAAAGATTATCTCTTTTGTTCTAGATGGGGAAAGGCGTGGGATACTGTCACCTCGTATCAGGACAAGTAGGTGATCCCTCCTAGGGAAGGAACAATTTTCACACACTGAGAGCCAGGCAGAAAACAGCCCACAGCTTCTGAACCAGTGTGCCCAAAACAGAAACAGCAGGAAGTGTGGGAAGATTCATCATAAAAGGAGATTTCCTTGCCTCCTCCTCCTTCCCTTGAGCAAGCTGACTCATGGTTTCTCAGCAGCACAGGCACAGAGTCTTTCCCAGCAATGGCAAAGCATTCATCCTGCAGTGACTTTAATGAAATTCTAGTGAGTTGTAAGGGGTGACAGAAAAACAGAAGTTTTTTTGAAAGGCTGGGGTCTAGGAGAAGCTCGCGTCAAGGCGGATCAGAAAACTCTCACCAGACAGCAGGAGGGACTGGGTTGTACCAGTACCCCTGATACTGTACACCTCCAGCATGCAGGGTCCCTGCAGCAGAACCTGGAGAGCCAGGCTGCATCCTGCACTCAGCATCCATTCTGCTGTCACCCCCGGGTGCCTCCCTGCTGCCACAGACAGGAGAGGACCAGGCTAGATGAGGGGCAGGCCAGTACACTTTGTACTCTGCCACCATGGAAGAAACAAGTATCAAAATTAAATATTTCTGGACGTGGAAAAAGGCAAAGTTGCTCCCTCCATAGAGCAGGCCATCCAAATTCAGGTTAGCCACGCTTCGCAGGTAATCATAAATCAAGATCTGCCTTGTTCTTAGCTTAAGAGGGAAGCCATATATGCTCATTTTCAATGAAATACGAATATACATTAATTTAACTCTTGTTACTTTGAGACAATTTTCTCTAGTGCTTTGCCGTTGCAAAGTCACTACTTTATAAGGCTATCTGTGGCATCCCAGGCATTCCTTCCCATGCTCTCTCTTTACTTACTAGATAAACTTATTTATTCAAGTTTAAACATTACACAGCACCAAGTCCATTCTCTCTTAGAACCACTGAAAACACAGGTGTCCAGCTAAACCTGTTAAATAACAAATATTTGACATAGTTCATAGATCTTTATCTGAGATAGTACAGTCTTTCAACCTGTGATTTTACACTTATAAGGGGGAGAGATCAAAGCCTGATTGCACAAAGAGAGAGGACAGGTGCTTTCAGGCAGAGACAAAAATGTTCAGAAGCAACCGCAGGTACACCCAAAAGAGCAGTGCTTTCAGAGAGCACTTGTGTGAGCAGCCCTAAAGATGCAGAGTAATCAGTCTCCTATGTGCATAAACTCCTCAGCCCAGTGACTGCTGATCTGAGTGCAAATCTGAAGATGCCTTTTCATACTCTTCATCTCTCACTGCCAAATACACATCTACAGATTACTTCCCAACATGAGAATAAACCAGAGACTTCTTACTGTATATGATCCTGAAGGTGGGTAACACCAAATAGACTGACTAATGTCTGTGTGTGATATGATGAAGGAACTAAACAAAACTAAATAAAAATAAAAAAGAAACAACATAGGCACATGAGCGGTTCCAAACTGCAAAACAGTACACCAGAAGTACTAAGGTTTTCTGTTCACTGCATTTCCAAAACATCCATGATATTCTTGAAACTACTGACACAGTCAAAGCGCTGACAGCTGTCATATACGGAGGCTTGTTTCTCCTGGTGGATCTTTTCACTTCTGAAATCCTGACAAGTGCAGGTGCTAAGCCAAGAAAACCTAGTACGAGTTACTATTCTATATTGACCTTACAGAAGAAATTACCCTTTGTGTATCTCCCAGGATTAGGAATAAGGCCACAACAAATGGAACATTTAAATCAACACAGACCATACACTGTCCGTATCTGTTTGAGTTTGTAGTACAGAAATAATAATTAAACATTTATCCTCTGCTAAACAAGAGACAAGAAGATCCCGAAGATCCGTAGAACTTGGTGTCACTGGATCACTGTCCAACTACATCTTCATTCAGGATTCAGATTTCATATTTGTCATGAGTAGCCATAACTCATCTGAAATACCTGAAGGCACAGCAAATCCCTCCTTAGCTGAGAACTTCCAAAACAATATATCACTGGAGAACACTCTTTGTCTGTGCAGGGTTTAAAGATTTACCATTCTTTCAAGGTATTGTATTATACTTTATTTCTTTTAAGAGCAGGCCAGAACAGAACCCCGCTGCATATTCTTGTCTCAGACGGTGTTTTAATCCATTCATGCGCTAAGCCCTAACACAAACAAGCATGGAGAAAGGCTTATTTCTCATCCCCTCAATTTCAAACTGATCAGGATGACAATCATGTACTTTCAGTGACAGCTTGTCACCTCCTCTGCAGAGAGATAAGCTTTTCACCCTTGACACCCCATTTAGATATGGTGAGGTCAGAAGTCTGGCAGAAACACCTTTGCTGATGTGTATTTCACAATGATTAATAGGAGGAAAAGAGTGGGGGGGAAAGCCATAGGAAAGAAAACCAGAAGAACCCAATGGCAAACACAGCACACAGTCCTGTCAGGGTGATAGAGATTATTTTTATGATTAAAAGAAAAAATCCTTGCCCTTCTCCCCGAGTTAAAGCAGGATGTTAGGATGAAGTGCAACACTTGGTTTGATGAGAAGAATTCCAGTCAAGCTCTGCCTGTGTGACGATGTGGGGCCTCTGCCACCCTTAGCCAGAAAACAGAAGAACACTTGTTTTTCACATCCCCTAGCAATTTAATTCTCAGGACTGAGCAGCCTGAAAAAATACTATTCATATTCCATGCCAATTTGCTTCTCTATCTTGTAAAAAACACCCATAAAGTGGCAATAAATTCAGGACTACTTTTAACTTAAAAATGTGTAAGTTACTATACATATACAAGTAAAATCTGGTGGCATTAATTTGACAGTTTCTAAAATCTGAATTTCAAAAACAAAACAACATTAGGAAACTATTGTTTGCCATGCAAATAGAAGTCTACAGGTTTTGTAGAATGCAAAGATTTCTAAAGCGTTTTTTTAATAGTTCACATTTATGATTTTAAAGTACATATTTACTTATTAAATTATTAAAATTACTTTTGCTAAGGATTCGTGCACTTAAAATTGCATTGCTTTAACATTACATGAGTTTTTTTCTTTATGTTAATCACTAACTAATATACAGACAAACTTAATTTCATTCTAAGATAGTGACTGTCAAATTCTCCTTTCCCCTTACTCCCTTAAGAAGTCTTTCTTCCTGATTTGCATATCAGATTCTTTCCGTCTTTCCAATTTTCTTCTGCATTTTATTTTCTCACCTTCTCTTTACATCCATTTCTTTTCTCGTGATCTGCACAGAACTGTAAAAGGGCTGTAGTTTATTATGCAAAATGAAATGGATTTTAAAACTTCCCACAGTTTATTTAACCACAGAAAATCACACCTCCAGCAGAACAAAAAAATTCCACGAGAAACATACCCTTAATGTAGATGAGTTTTTAATCAAAATGGTAAATATCTTACAGGTGAAATATATTTATATGGCCTTAGTGAATCCTGGAAACTGGAGCTGAGAAACCTCATGTCCTTTGTGACCTGCACAAAGTAAGCATCCCATATTTAACACAGTGTCAGACTCTCTTGCACATGATCCATCACCCCAGGCAAACAACCGACCGACCAACCAACCAACTAAACCCACATTTCATTGCAAAGAGATAATACAAGGAACTCTAGAGGGACAAAAGGCATAGAACCCTCATGGGAGACAAAGTGCAAAATGTCTTTGGCTGAAATAAGAAATTTAAACTTTGCTGCCTTGGGCTGCCACGTACAGCAAGCTCAAAGGGCGCAGCACTAAGAGTCCAGGGGTCACCAGAACAGTGACATTTGTTTGCTTTGTCATTTCCTTGCAAACAACACAGTAAAGAATACAAGACACAATATTAGGCCAGTATCTGAACTGAGATGTTTACAAACTTTTCTAATTAGATAATTTATTATTAAGAATCACTTTAAGTAAATTTTATTATGAAGAGTCTAAATTAATCCCTTCTGCAGTAACATTAACTCAGGCAAAAAAAGGGGCTCCTGGTGTCTTGCATAGATATATATTTCAAGACCATCTATCCAAGCAGAGCTACAACCTCATTCAGTCAAGGTCTCTTACTACATGAACACACAAATACACAGAAAAACTGGACTAAAATTTGTGGATTGAGATGTGAGTTACTGAAGGTAAACAGGAAGGGAATGGCCATACCACGCCTTGGCAAATACATAAGGCATATAATGATGTGGCTTTTCTGACTTTAATGCAGGTTCACCTAAATACACTGGACAGATAACCTTTCAATTATTTTCCATCCTGCTAGGACACATGACCTAGAGGTGACAGCCATAAAATTCAACAGTCATATTCTATGCCCTGGTAGGAGGCACTAAGATGATCTTTTCAAACTCCTGCAGATAATCACTGATAAAACATCACTACAGTAGCTAATACCACTGGAGTGAGACATAACAGTGAGAAGAAGTGTAACGGCTTTGCATTACTATTTCTGGACAATAAAAACTGCCAGGCAAGTAGGACCAGTCCGCCACAGGTTTTCAGTCAATGTCAATGACTAAGAAACAAAACAAGGTATCTGGCAAAGCAGGACTGACCTAAGTGGTGAGGGAGGCCTAGTACTGCTCCATCCACTCAGTTTACTCAGTCCTTCTAAGATTTTCCTCAGCACCATTGTAACTGGGGACTCCTTTACCTCTTCCTGGGAGAGAAAAAAAAAATCTGGCTGAAAACTGCAGTTGACAATTAAAATCCTCCCTGGGCTATACTTCCAAGTACTAGAGAGTCTTTACACACAAGCACCAACAGCCAAGGGATGAGAAGCATGGGTTTCATCAGAGAACGCACAGACTTCTGTATTAGATTAATATTCTCTCTCTTTTCCCCATTCCTATTAAAACATAGAATCAACAATTCCCATTTAAGTGACAATGGTTAATAATAGTAATAGTAATAATAATAATTAATAATAATAATGCTAGTGCAAGCAGAGGAAACTCACCACAACCTGAGGATACAGGAGATATATCCCCTAAGACTTTCCACATAGG
>VZTR01011385.1:190231-219042 GCA_013400775.1 Chaetops frenatus
ACCTAAGTGGTGAGGGAGGCCTAGTACTGCTCCATCCACTCAGTTTACTCAGGCCTTCTAAGATTTTCCTCAGCACCATTGTAACTGGGGACTCCTTTACCTCTTCCTGGGAGAGAAAAAAAAAATCTGGCTGAAAACTGCAGTTGACAATTAAAATCCTCCCTGGGCTATACTTCCAAGTACTAGAGAGTCTTTACACACAAGCACCAACAGCCAAGGGATGAGAAGCATGGGTTTCATCAGAGAACGCACAGACTTCTGTATTAGATTAATATTCTCTCTCTTTTCCCCATTCCTATTAAAACATAGAATCAACAATTCCCATTTAAGTGACAATGGTTAATAATAGTAATAGTAATAATAATAATTAATAATAATAATGCTAGTGCAAGCAGAGGAAACTCACCACAACCTGAGGATACAGGAGATATATCCCCTAAGACTTTCCACATAGGTTTTATTGGTCAAGTAAGGAAATAAAGCTCAAAACTCAAATCCCTCTGTCTCCATAATAACTGAACTATAATATTAGTGCAAAGCTATTAAGGCTATTTAATATGATCATCCCAAAGCTCCAAACAACTTTAACATTCTGCCTACTTACAGATACATTAAAATGGATCCTAGCTGAATAATTGGTTTTGTTACTTTGGAGTCTGTTCATTAGCAGAACCCCTACCTTCTCCATGCATTATTAAAATTCCCTTCTTAATGAATCTTTCTACACATGGAAATATATTATTGACAAAACTCAAACAAAAGTATACACTGTGTCAACAATGCTAAATTATCTTCATTACAGCAATGCAGAACTGAAAGAAAAACTACAGCACTGCACCATATGATACAGCATGCCAGTCTAAATGGTCCCACTTCAATAAACAGTCTAGAAATCATGAATTTCAAAGGGAATAGCATCTACTGATTTAATACAGGAATCTGAAAGACTTACACAAAAGGAGATTTGCAACTCCTTGGTTTCTCTAAAATGCAGAGAGATGGGAAAGCAGGTTACTTTTCCATGAGGAAAATAGAACAGTTGAGAAGAGAATGCATGGAGAAAAACAGTTTATTTTGAACATTCACTGTTCACATGATCAAACATCACAGAACCAAATACAAGATAGAAAATACAGGAAATAATAAAATGCTCTATTAATTCAAGAAAGTTAGAGAGTTGTATTAAATAATACACCTTTCAACCAATTCTGCTCATTGGAGCATCTGCTATAGGCAAGTAGCTGAAGTTAGAGAGAATACATCTGTGTCACATCAAGAAACCCTAATCTGAAGACATGCATTGAAAAATGAAGGCACACCCTTGCAGAAAGACATACACATGTGAAATGAGTCTTGGCTGAGGGCCCAGTCTGCAGCTGGTACATCGCTCTCTTTAATATGCAAAGCAGAAGCTGGTAACCTGTAAATATAAATTCAAGTATAGGTCTATCAGGCATAGTTCATCAGAGGCAAGTATAACATATGCACCAAAGGGAAAAAAAAAAAAAANCCCCGTGAGAAAAGGAAGCACTTCTACAGCCATTTTGGATCTGTGTCTCCACATGTACTCCGTGCATTGAGACTCTCCACCAATGTCAGAAAACTAACTACATAGACTATCAAGGATTCTTACATACTTACACTTGTTCTAATTTTATCCTAACATTTCCATTTTTTATATAAAAGGACAGCCATGCCCTTAATCACCAGGATAGATTTTTCATCCAATTCTTATTAGCAAAACCCTGTGCAACATAGACTTTCATTAAAGTACTGAGAAACTTCTCTCCACAGGCTCTTGCTTCCACTTCTACCGTCTGTGAATCTACAGTATATCAGATTGTATTATAAATTAGCCCTTACAATGGAACAACCAGGTCCAACAAGCAAGACTGTTAAACAATGCTAGGGAACACCAAGTTCCTGCTTTTACAATATTTGCTTATATTAAGAATGGATGGTTCAACAGAAAATGGAAACACTAAGATGCCACAATAATGGCTGCCACTTTTTAAATAGCTTAATTCTTTCAAACTGAACAGAATAAATTAAATGCAGCCATGAACAAGAAGCTATTTCTTTCAATTACAACCCTCTCATTTAGAAGTCTCTTTCTTTTGATCATATACACTCGTCAAAGGTGCAGTTAACAAACATCTACTACTGATTTAACAGGCCCTAACACAATAATGCAATGCAAAAAACCACAATAATACAAACTGCAAAGACAAAGATCAGAGTTTATTTTTCAGCCTGAAGTAAGAAGTCAAGTACCAGGCTCTTCACGGTCGTTTCCAAACTGAACAATGATGTAGAGAGATCTAACCAGGGAGGCCAGGCAAAAACAAAGCAGCCATGAATGTAGCTTGTGTCTGAGAAAACTGCAAAAAGGAAGAGCAACTATTTAATGTAAAGGAATATGTTTGTGAAAGAACAAGTGGAGAGATGCTGATTCATTAGCTATAGTGTGGTCATAAATTGGAAAACTATCTAATTATTAAAAGGAAGGTGTCTAAAACTATCTCCCAATGTCATTGATTTATCTGTGGAGATTTATACATTTACCAAGTGGATTACCACTGAAGTGTTGCTCAGAAATAGCTTGGATTCAGTGTTATAGAATCTATTTAATCTTACATTCAAAGCTCCAGCCAGGTCTCACCAGTATACATTATCCTCAGAGTCCATCTCATTCTCAGCAGTATTACAGGCAGGCAAATCCAAAGCATGTCAATAACACATGCCTTCTCCTTCCCCAGTTCTCTCTTCACATGCCTGCCTAGTTAGCACAATTACCTGCTCTACAAACACAAACAGCTGGAAGTCACAATGCCAGCACTGCTGCCCTGCAGTGGTTAATATTAAGGCCATGAAAATTTCCTGGTAGCTAATTCTCACCCTAACAGCTGTAACCAGAGCCTAGTGTGAGAACTGCTCCTGAATCCTTAACTGGTCTGTGTGCAGCAAGGATGCGCCGGCTGCCGCCGCTGCAGCGTGACAGTGAGGGATCGTCTGAACGTGCTCCCTGCATAAGGACACGGGTCTGAAGGAGCAGATGTTACAGCAGCCATCACACCTCGGGCATCAGAGGAACCTGGAGGTGTATGCCTAATGAAACCCGAACCAGACCACAGGGGAGCAAGGCAAGGTGCTTAGGGCTTTCTCTATCAGAATGTGTACGGCATACAGCTTAGTCTGTGATGACAAATACATAAATACAACAGATGAGGCAAAGCAAGCTATAACCGAGGGAAAATGAAATGTTCTGATTGACTGGGGAGATGAGCAAGCAAGGGCAGTGAGTTACAATGCTACTAAGACATCTCACCGATGACTAAATACTAGATACCCAAGAGAGCAGTTTTCTACTGCGCTTAATTTGACCTAAACACTGGGCTGCCACCAACAAGAGACTCCCCCTTCTCTCCCCTCATCACTCTTACTGTTCTCAAGAAGCAGCAACCTATTTAATCTCTCCCTTGTACTGCACCTAACAACTGTGTAGCCATGTTCACCAGGTCTCTAGCAAATCAATGCACTGGTGGAAGTGAAAGTATATTAATACAGCCATAAACCCCTCTTCACCAGGAGGTAATGAAAAAGCTGCCTTTGGGCAGCAGTCTGGGGCTAGGCTGGGTTACATACAAAGAGAAACCACACTCTGGAGCTGCACAGCCTCTGCACCCACATTTCCCTAAAGACTTCATTCATTTCAACCTTGCATTTGCATTACCTGCCTTAAATTTTCCAATCTGGGGAGCTGTACATATGAGAGGTTTACATACATCTTGGTTATGAAGATGTTTTCCCGATTTGGTATCAGAACTGCAACAAAAGCCTTTCAGATGTATCGAGGAATGTCAAAACTCCTGAGAGAATAAGTTGCATGGCCACAAGCATGAACTGTGAAATTCTCTTCTTATAAGCCATTAAAAAGCTAAGCCCTGAAATGTCAGGTCCTAATATATATATCCACAGAGACTTAAAGTACCAACTGCATATGTACTTCAAATAAAAAAAAGAAATGTAAATGTTGCTCAAGGAAAGAAGAAAAAAAAAAAAAAGGAAAAAGAAAATTCAATTATATTTGCTAGACAGATAAATGGACTACCTTACAATTATCACAATAGCCACAGCAGACAAGTACACAGTTCGGCTGGAGTAGCAGAGATCATCTGGTGCTGAAACTGCAACTGCTCTTGCTGCCTGAACCTCAGATAACGTAACAATGACAAGGTTTGACAGTCATGATTTTGTATTAACAAAGCAAATAAACTAATTAATCTCAGAATATTGCTATGAAGTAAAATGAAATTATTCTTGTGCAATACTGGTGAAATTGAAGTACTAAAAGAGTAGATAGTTAAAACACTATTTTCTGGCCATCAGGCATATATGTTAGTCCTGCTTTTGTAAGAACAAATATTTTATGTCACAAACTGAACACACCAGACAGATCATTTGTTCTGTGGCCACACAAAGACTAAGGATATGACAGCTGAGAGGCACAAAAAAAAAGAGAAATAACATTTTTGATTTTTAATAACACACTTGAATACCACATACTACAAAACTGGAACTCTGCTGCTTAGAGCATACTAATCCTTCCACCAAACCTCAGTTGTGAAGTCACTGTGTAAACAACTACGCATCTCCTGTGCTCATCACATTAATTCTGGCAACACACTATGAGGTCTTACCCACCACACGTGCCTTTGAAACTGATAATTTCCTTCCTCAAAACTGCTACATAGAGGTATCATCTTCCCCAACAAGTGTTTCAGCCTTCCTCTCAGCCCACAGACACAGGAGCTTTGTGATTCTGTGTGGGGTTTGCATGGGATGGAAGTTATTGCAGCTAGAGGAAATGAGCACTGCACAGTATTAGCAGTACCTCCTCTCCAAATTTACAGCCGCCACCCAGGCACATAAAATCCAAACAAGGACAAGACAGCAGAGGCAACTTGCAAGAGAGACAGCATGAGGAAAGGAGAGTATCTGCATTGGGCATCTTAACACTGTAGTTCTACAGATAAAAAAAATGCACTAGAAACTGAAAGCATGGCAAAAATTTTCAAGAAAGAAGGAGACGGCACAAGTGAAAACTGAAAATGCTGTCTGCAGTGCTGTGGGTTAATCTGTGTGCATAAAACATAAGAATACTGTTTTGCCTTTATGGACTACCTCTATTTTTATGTTTAACAGCTGCTCTTCACTCTCACAACCTACTGAACTGTGCTCCTTCCACTAAAAGAAGAGAAATAACAGCTACTAATTTGTCAGGGAGAAAAAAAAGGCCAAGACAGTAATTAAGAGCTAGTAAGGAATGAGCATGGTTAGTTCAACACAAAATGGCTTTTCTGATTTCTCTGGAAAAGGTGTTAAATCTGGAAATAAATAACTTGCAAAAGCATAAAGAGTTCAGGCTCCAATGCTGTATTCTGAGGTCTCCAGGAGACTGAGGGGAAGGAAACATGGACAGAAGTGCCAAGCCAAAGATGGGCTGAGGTAGGGCTTTTCTAGCAGGCCAGCAAGCCCCAGGTTTCAGGATCAGCCTGGACTCTGCCAGAGAAGGTGGTTTATACATCGGCAAAGAGCCTGATCAAGGCCACAGGATGCTCACAGCAGCAAAGGAAACAAGCCAGCCAGCCCCTGTGTATGGGCTATAATAAGCAAAACTGAGGCAAGAAACCAATGTTGAACCTACCTTCTACTTGCTTTCTTTATCTCTCAATTGACAGCCACTTATTAACGTGCAAAAATTCCCTAGTGATGAAGGTCTGGAAACAAATGTTAATCAGCAATGCAGAGTCTGAGGCACCAGCAGGTGCTCCATGACCTGGTTCCAAATGTGGAAGGGTAGTAACAGAGTCGCCATTCCCAGGGAACACAGGAAATAAAAAAAAAAAGGAGTGGCAGCCTCTACAAAACCCAAAGAAAGGTGGAAGCTACAATTATATGACCCAAACACCATCTTCTACTGTCTGTACAGTACCAAGCAGAGGTAACAGCAGCCCTGCAGCTTTCCTTGTTGGGTCTTGGAATCCAACTCCCTGTCCTGGTTTACCATTTTCTCAGTGCCACCCCCACCACTTTGCTTTGGGAAGAGGACTCACACCAGTCAAGAGCTGAAGCCAGTACTACATCTGACCTGTTTCTAAAAGGCCTTTTCTGAATTCCAGCACATGGCTGAGAAACTGTTTCTCTGGAAGATCCTGATCTAGCTAGGGACACATGTCAGACATTTCTGGGTCAAAGGTGAGACAATGGTGCATTTCAAAACCACCATGGGTGACTTGGTGGACTTCTATATCAAAGACAAGGACAAAATATTAACTTGGGAACATTTCACTTCCTAAAGGAAGATCTGCTGAATCCACATTCTGAGCATCTCTAGGATATACAATAATCCTTTCCTGTCAAAGTATTGCTAACAGTTTTCTATTTCTATCCAAAACAACATTTACAACACAAAATGCCTTCTATGCAGAAAATGTGGCAGTGGAAACAATTTTCGTGAAAGAAGTAGTATTCAATATTGAAAACTACTTTGTACAGAAGAGCCCCAGCTTCCATAGGAAGAGTAGCCAAATATCTGCAGATATTTTATAAACCCAAAGACTTGGTAATACGGCTCTACCTACAGATAGACAGAGGCCACCTTCCCAGCAGAATCTCAGCACTTATGGTTAAATGGGAGCAAGGTTAGGAGTCAAAGGTTTGGTACAGAAAATACACATCTGGGATTCCTATGCAAGCAAAGAGCAGAATAAGAGCATGACCATTACACCCTCCCTAGCCTTCAGATGCAGCATTCTGCACAGCTGGAACACAGAGCTGCCGCTCTGCCTGCAAATGTGGCTACCTACAGTCCTCACTGATCACGCAGTTTCAGCAGCAGACTTTTAACAATTTGGAAGGGATGCTGTTAAGAAACAGCATTGGCAACAGCCATTTACATACACCTTACTCCTCTTGCAGAACAGGAAACTCTTCAAAGAGGAGCCAGGGGGTTGATATTCCCAATGCTACACTCAGAGAGTTCACAGATGCTGTCTCTAACCTACAGCCTGTTGCTGCTCTAAGGATGCCTATCAGACACTCTTCTTTAGGAAACACAAACAGATAACAGGACCATATATTTTAATTCTGCAATGTCTCAGCACTGATGGATTAAATACTTGACATAAAAATGTCAATCATCTTTCTTTCAGGTGTACTACGTATCTCTGGGTTGCCATTACTACCAGAAGTCTTGAAGTAAGAAAGATACTAATTAAATAATGTTCTCCCTCTGACATATTCTTTCCTCTGTCTGTTGAACAGAACATCTAACAGAACAGATCTAACATATAATTTAAAGTGAATCAGTAAAGGAAAATAGCTTTTGGTCACGTGAACAAATCCTCTGAAGAATGAAATGCACAATGCTGTCCTTGATTTCCCTGAACCCAGAGAAGTGCACCTGGTGTCTCATTTCACCAGAGTTTAACTTCATGCAGATTTAGGGGCTAGACCTATATGAAACATGAAGGATAAAAATTAAAGGAATCTTAGGAACAGATACAAGTATTTGTTTAGCATGCTTCAATCACACTTTAAAACATTTTTTGGATTTTATGCAAAAATAGATATGTATCCATGGTTCCAATTTAGGATCAGTGATCTGCACTCTAAGATGTGGGAAAGAAAGCATGGAATATGATAAAAGTTTCTTCTTTTTGCTTTGTTATAGTTCCTTCAAGCGCTGTTGATTTCAAAGGAAATTGTTCACAATTCACGTGTTGGTAGTGAGGGCAGAGAGGGACTTCCTGAGCTGGGAATAATTACCAACTTACTTTCTACTTCCTGGAGAGAGAAAAACTCCCAGAAATGCCAGTGTCAGTGCAGACTGACACATATCCTATTAGTTTATGTGTCACCTATTCCTTGAAGTGTGAAAGTGTGGTACTGTACAGATTTTGGCTGGGCTCAAGTTGATTTTCTTCACAATAGCTTGCACGATGCTGTGTTTTGGGTATGTGACCACATGAGACCAGTCTGACTCTTTCACACAGGGTTGAAGGAGACTGCAACAAGGAGATGGCAAAATATCCAAAGGGAATTCATGACTGTTTGCACAAGAAAGATGTGACCTGCTGGAGTGGGTCCAGAGAAGGCCACAAAAATCATCACAGGGCTAGGAGTACCTCTTGTATGAGCACAGGCTGAGGAAGTTGAGAGTTCAGCCTGGAGGAGAGAAGGCTCTGGGGAGACCCCACTGTAGCCTTCCAGTACCTGAAGGGGGCTTATAAAAATGAAAGGAAGTGATTTTTTTACACAGGCAGATAGAGAGAGGACAAGGGAGAATGGCTTCAAACTAAAAGATAGTAGGTTCAGATTAGGTATGAGGAATAAATTCTTCACTATGAAGGTGGCAAGGCCCTGGCACAGGTTGCCTAGGTGTCCCTGCCCATCCTGGAACAAGATGCTATTTAAGATCCATTCCAAGCCACACCATTCTATGATTCTGTGATAACCCGTGTTGGGAACACAGGGCTGTTCTAGGTATTGCTGTGCAGAGCTCATACAGCATCAAGCAAATAGCCTGGGGGTGGGCAAGAGTCTAGGAAGGGCCACAGGCAGCACAGTCAACCCCAAGTGACTCTGGCTGGGGCCAGCAAGTGACTGGTGGTGCCATGTGGGGCTGAGCTGCCCCACAGGCTTCATAGGGACAGCAAAAGGAGGATGTTCCTAACAGTTCATGCTTTGAACTTGGATTTCATATAGCAGCACTTCAAGTATTTATGTAAAATTTCAAATACATCCAGATGTGCTTTTCATATCTCCCTTCTCCATTTTAACTCCTGCAGGTCCCAGAACGACCGTGCATCTCCAGCTTAGAAGGAACCTTGAAAACCATTAAGGATAACATCTTTTCAATGATAACCAGTCTTGTTTCAGGTGTTACTTTTGGACTACTGTGATAGCTGCTTTTAAAATACACATAAACAGGACCAGCAATGGACCCACACCCCACCATGGCTCACTGCAGTCCCCGGGTACTCCTGCAGATGCCTTTTCAGAATTACCTAAAAACAGAGAGGCCAGACAAAATTAAGAGAATAAAAAGCCGTTTTATTTATTGAAGGGTCTTCAGGTACATTTCAGGCAGACAGAGCCCACCAAGGGGCTACACCCAGAAACGGACGATGGGCCACAGGTTTTCACACTTTTATAAGTTTGGTCCATTTCCATATTTGGGATTAATCTTCCAATTACAGTGTAATGAAGTAATTTACCCCAAGTTTGCCTGCCCCAATTCACTTTTGTTTACCTCTCTCAGGGCTTGAGACAGTAAGGTGTCTTGATTCCCCGGCCTAGAGAGGAATTGTTTTGTCTGCCCAAAATTAGAAAGCAATAGCTAACACTCTATATGGAGTTTAGAGTTGTACACTAATGAATTACAGGATTACAAATTTATGAAAAATATAAAAGCTAAAAGCCTAAGGCATCACTACAGACCTCGTTGTGAACCCTCATCTGATCATTCCCTGATCATTTCCTTCAGTAACCTGTGATATGAGTAAACTTATGTGAATCTGGATTACAATCCTTATTTAAAATCCCACTGACAGATGTTATAAACATTACAAATGCTTCAACTTTATGTGTGGAAATATGCAAGTACTTATACTTGTTTTCAGACTGCAGACAAGAAAGTAAAGTATTTCAATAAGAAACCTATGCTATATACACCCAAATGGTTTTGTATAACTAACTCAATTTTTATTTGTTTGCCTGAAACAAAAATGTTAGTTCAGCCAGGAGTTAGATCTAGTGATTATATTACAGCCTGCAATCACACTTACAAGCTATAGGGACACAAATTAATTTAAATAAAATTTAAATCTGATCATGGCCACCATTAAAAATATCCTTCGATTTTATCAAACTGTAATGTTTGCGGAGCACTCCAATAGATTAGCTTTAGTTTTCTTTTTTTTAGAAAGTAAAATCTAAAATGGGCCAATTGTTTCTAAGAATGAGGCTAATGAAGACTATCTTTTTACCCACATGAAAAAAAAAAATATACTTATTTGCAAAACCTAGAGGCCTCAAGCTTTACATCAAGAACTTGATGGTAAGAGAAAGATGATGTTCCAGGTATCCATCCGTAAGGACTTTTGTCATAATACATACTAATAAATTATCCTACACAGAAGAACTGAATACATTTACACTTACAGATTCTGATTTTTACTCTATTTTATTGTTGTGCAGTTGTTGTGCATTTTCTCCTTAAAGCATCAACGTTCATTTTTCCATTTATTCCTAGTGTATTTTAATTATTTAAATATGGAATGCTAAATTTCTTTATAATATAACACATTCCTCTCCTTTTTTCTCAGGAGTGTTACTTTTTTTTCCCAAGACACCATCTTTCCTCTCATGCTCATACTGGCAGCATTTTCTCTCTGACTCAGGCTCTCACAACTATTTCTCCATTTCCCCTTCCAAACTACATGTTCATCTCCTTGTCTCTCCTTCTGCCCTTTCTCCTAATACCCAACCATCTTCAGTTCCCTCAGTTTCTCCAGTGCTGCCTCCACATTATCCCTTTCTGTGCACCCACCCCTGGCTCCCAGTCAGGAAGGCAGCCCCAACACACCCACCTGAGCTTTGGTTTTGTGCGTCCATGGCTGAGCTATGCTCCCGAGTCAGACTTCCAGTCTGTGTAGCTGCCAAGATGTGTGAGGCTGGACATGAAGCAACTAGAGACCATTACTCCTGAAATGTCCCAAAGCACTCCAGTAAAGCTGGGGACACCCGCTGATACCACTAAACCTTCACATTGGTAGATGTCATAATGGAATGAGACAACAGCATTCACTGAGTCATGAGACATTCACCAAAGCTACATTAGGACAAGACTTGCATAATTGTATTGCTTTAAAATTGATAAAATAGCATTTCTCATTGAGATCCACAGATGTTCATGCTGATGCAATGGTACGTCACTTTTCCCCATTGCATTAGATATCACTTCAAACATGATAAACTTCATGATGTTTAAACTTCAAACACCTGAATGCAAATATATGCATTCATACCATACAGACGCTTGAGTTCATAAGCTGCATTATGTCATCACTGCAACACCCAGCTGTGAAAGACAGTCTCATCCAGAACTTTTCCTCCATTATCTCTAACCTTTTTCAAACATACCATCAGAGAAGGAGAATGCACAAGAGCAGAAACAGGTTATAAACCACCCTGTACCAAGGCATCCTGAGGTGAAGCTGTAGAATGAGATATATTGATTTGGAGATCACAATGCACAGACTTTACTGGTGTGGGGGGAAAAAACCAACTGTTATTTTTCTTTAATGATTAAATACACCAAGGTTGTGGGTTCAATCCCCATATGGGCCATTCACATATGTGCTGGACTTGATGATCCTTGTGAGTCCCTTTCAACTCAGAAAATTCTGTAATCTGTGATGTGTGAAATGTATCTTAGATGCAAAGGCCTGATGTCACACCTCAGTGGCACCTGAATCTCACATGGAGAGGGTGCTGGACATGCACTGTCGTTTCATTCAAAACACCACAGTAAGGCAAGACTCTCACAACCGCTTTGTATTAAAGGGTGGATTTAGAGCAAAATTCCATTAAAAAATACAGGAACTTATGTCAACTGACACCAGCTGAGTTTCACTTCACCAACAGAACTCTTTAGCTGACCCAGGAGACAAAAGACTGAATGCTCATTAAAAAGTCTTTGACACCTCCATTCCTAACCATCCACGTACAGCAAGCACCTATGTTGCTGCTCCAAAGCATTCATCCAAGCTGCCAGCATCCAGGCAGCCCTTACACAATTAGTCACACCCAAAAATCCTTACAAAAGGATTTAGGGGTCCTGAGACCAAAGTTTAGGAAACATAAATAGTAAAAAATAAGAAAGGACCTGACAATGCAGAGGTTTTAAGGAATGTTTAGGCTTTATTTTCACGCCAGTGCAGCCTAATTGTGGGGCTGGATTGTGTTGTCTCACAGTTGAGCATCCTGACACCTCTACCCTGGGAACAGAGCAGAATCATACACTACTGAATGGAGGGGAACCACTGGAACAAAACATTTAGTCATATTTTGAAACAAAAAGGGCCTGCATAGATACCTAATGCTACATGACTCCAGACAGGAGCCAAGTACCTAAATTCCCTTGGGAGTGCAAGTCCTGACACAAGCCTGGAAGCTTTTCCTACTGGACACCTTTAGATATTCCCTTTGCAAAGCCTCTCCTCAGCACCCTGACAGTCTCACACTGTCTCCATACTGTCAGCTCCAGTGCACAGGAAACCAGAGAGAGGCCAGCACACTTTATGAGACAGGTGCTGTAAGAGCTGAGTAAGTTACACAGTTACTTTGCAAATTGTCCAAAAGACCAACAAGTATAAGCTTCTCTGATGCAAATGTCCCACTGCCTTCTTACTACTACACTGGTACTTGCTTGGCCATCCATCTTCACCGTCAGTGGGAAATAAAGTTCTAGATTTTGTTTTAAAAGATGAATGTTTCTACCACTTGGTTTTGTAAGACACCTCTGCAGGCTCATCTGCCACTTTACTAAATGTAACGGTGGAGCAGCTGGTTATGAAATAATGCAAACTGAACTTCTCAAAATGCTATGGATTACATTGACCATGTGACACACTCAATCCTAAGGAAAATTATATTAAGCAATCAGAGTATACCTTGAGCCTCCGTAAATAAATATATATTACGCTTAAACAAAAGGAGAGGGGCTTAGCTAGATAGATGGCCAAGCAGATACACTAGGTTAGGCTCCTGGAGTGCAAATAAAGCCACTATAATGGCTCTGACTTTGTGCAGACGACTGCAGCTAAAGATATTAAGACAAACAAAATAATCAAAGCAATTTGAACTATAAATGGGATTATCTCAAAATTAAATTTGGCCAAAAGTTAAATATTTGCCTCAGTTACTCCAATACACTTTAACTGAAAAAAATAGAATAGTAAAGGTAAAAAATGACCATATAAAAAAACCCTAAAGTGTACTTTCTTTTTAGTTAGGCTCATGTCATCTCATCAGTTTACATAGTTCAGAGGTGGAAAGGATAAGGCTAAATGAAGAAACCTCTTATAAATTCTGTTTCAGTCAACATACTGATCAGCAGCAAAATGAAAATGTTTCTGTGATAATCTCCTGAAACTTATCAAGTACACTAATAAAAGTCTCAGCAGTTCTGACCAATTGACTTCAAAATTGAAACAATCTAGGCAGCAAAGTCACAACATCACCCCAGCCCACTCAGCCTTCACCTCACCAACCAAGCATTTTTTCAGTACAGTATATTACATAGTTAATCATGAGCATATTGCAATCATTAGACATTGAAATCACTGAAGTTTGAGAGCTGTAAAGGATTCTCACTCACTCAGTGGCAGCTAATGTCCCAGTCACTGGCATAATGTGCCACTGCAGAGCCATAGGCTGCACCCAACAAGGAACTTAAGGGTATTAGGGATAGAACAGCTCAACTGTTTTATCTATCTGAGCCTTGAATACACATCAGTCAGATGCATAAATCATTACTTTCTGAATTTTAGTTACAAAATTTGAATAAAGTGTGGTATTAGTCATACTCAGCCCTTCAAATTAAAGTAAGACAAAACCTGGCATTGTATCTCTCAAGGAAATAACACTACTATAACACATAACACATCCGGCTTCAAACTTTTGCCAGAATTATACACTGCCATTAAAAATAAAAGACAAACAATAACAGGTAATGAGAAAACATGTATTTCATTGTCCTTATTGTCTTTTAATATGTATTAATTGTAGAGGAATGTACATCTTACTCTGTCTTTGCTGTGTAACACCATCTCTTTAATAAGCATGCCTTCCCCCACGCAGGCAGACTTGCACTTTAAACTGAGGTAACAGAGATGAGTATCGACCTGTGCTCTTTCTTTGCCCTATTTCCTCCTGATTACGCTTCTGTAGTCCTTCATGCAACAGCAGCAGCAACAAAAAGGAAGCAGTGAACCTCTTCCTGCGACAAGGATCTTCCTACTTCAGTCACACATTAGCCATACCCTAAGCAATGTTTCAGAACTTCTGCCAGTCTCAGGGCCACTGTGACAACTTAACAGGGAAGTGAAGGGCAAAACTCACTTGCACGCGTATTTAAAAACCACACAGATCTGACCAGGAAAAAAAATGAAAGGGAAAAAAAAAAACTTATTATGAAGAGTTGAGATGTATTCAGATCTATAAATCCTCTGAGAAAGGATGGAATGCTAACAAGAAAGCTGACACCACTTGCCAAAAATCAGTGTGTGTGTGCACATTGGATACAGTCTGGAGTGGCTGCATATGCTGCAGGTTGGTACATGCTAGATTATTGCATAAAATCAGCAATGCCAAAGAGACACTTTCTGCATAGTTCTTCTGTAGCAAATATTTCATGCGTAACTTGAGGGATTCCAAGACCTCTGGGAAGCAGACGCAATAAAAAGGTCTGTGATCATTCCTCAACTCCTTCCCAGATTTCACTGAATTTACAACATTCCTTCTATTTGCCTGGAAAGCCTTTTGCTGGCAACAAAAGGTTTCCCCCAGACTCAATGTTATTTCTTAGAAATTAATTGTTTATTTTACTTGACCAGACTGCCGCCAAACTGCCCTGCAGGGTTTTGCTATCTGCCAGCCTGCCACTGGTCTGCGAGTCCCACTTGCCCTGAGAGTGGAGGAGAGCATCCTTTTGGAAGCACTGGCTCCCAGGGCAGAATGTCAGATTCTGTCCCACAGACGGCAGAGCTCGCCTGGGGCAGCTCTCTCTCCTGCTCTGAAAGCTCTGAAAAGGTCAGTCCCTGGAGGTGGATCCCAGTGCACTACAGGGAGGTGTGACAGAGCAGCCTCTGGAGCAGGTGTATGCACAAGGCTTTCACACTCCCACTGTTTACATGGCTGTGCAGGGCAGTCCATGGCTCGCCTCTCCAGCTGTACTTACTGGTACACCCTCCCAGCAAATTTCCTGCCCAGGGCACACCTCACCCACCCTCTGCCTATGGGACTAAAGATCTGCACAACAGGCAAACCTGGTTTTTAGGCCTGACCCTTAAAAGAACCACAGACACACCCAAGGTGTCCAGTTCACACTAGTGAAACTCCAGTGTCTAACAGGACAAGTAATTCATTTGTGATTCATACTATTATAAAACAAAGCAGAATCCAACCAAGGAAAAGCTCAAACATTACAGGGAGCATAAAGTCACTGTCAAGCAGTCCTATTACTGACCAAATACATGAAAAGAACATTTTCATGATCTTCAAAGTGAGTACTGAACACCCCCAGTGTTCAAAGTGACAATTAAGAGCACCAGGTACCTAATGAACCATGCATTGTTACTGACAGAAGTATCATATTTCCTTTATTTAGTGGAACAGAATTAAATAATAGTTACTGGACAGACTCACAAAGGTCCACAGAGGTTGCTTGTTAAAGAGTAAGGAGCCTGATTTATGAAGAATGGGAAACTGTATAAGCAACACTGGGTTTATTTGCTTTGCCATTCTATTTTACATTTTCTATAATGCTAAGAGCATACAACTTTTACTGGTTCAAGCTAAAATTCATTCTTACACCTGTGCAGCATCCACAATTAAAGATCTGAAATACATACCATTTCTGAACATTTCTGTTTAGACTTAGGTACAACAGAAATCACAAAAACACCCCAGCTTAAAAGGACTTTTAAACCTAAACCAGTAAACAACTCAGGCAGCAGCTGCAATTATTTCAGCAGTGATTTTTTGGGGTATTTTCCCCTAGTCGCACAGCAATGAACACGTGCCTCCATTATCCTGGTGAAACCTCCGAAGAACTGAAACAAGCATTACAGAATGTGTATCTAAACTGAACAGAACTGGGAGATGTGTGGTGCACAGCTGCTACGTGTTGTTAACCTTCATGGCACACTTGTGTATTGCCAACTGCTTCATGTCTGTCTGCTTCAACAATACCAACACAACAACCAGCAGTTTTTGCCAGAATAAATCGGTATGCACAGCACCTCTGGAAAACAAAAGGCTGTGAGAGAGAAGGTGGGAAATGACAAGCTGGGAAGAAATAGGAAGACAATTTCAAGGAGACTGTGCTCCCCAGTGGCACAGACAAAATGAAAATAGCCAGAGCTGCAGTCAAACTTTCTCTAACTTGCAGACTGAAGCCATCATTGTCACCCAAGGGGGAGCACAGAAGTGGTATTTTCTGTGGGATAAGGTCTTTCTTGTGCCAGAGGTATCCTGTGGGAACAACACCATTGCAAACAAGCTGGTCAGTGCTTTGCCAAATTCAGCTTAGCACTGAAAACAAAAAAAGAGACCACGGCAGAGTCTTGGCCTTTGCCTACGAGTTGCACCACATGCAAACCTGACAATCAAATGCCACACTTCTGAGAACACCCGTTTGCTATGTGGGAGAATATCTCAAGTCCCTATCACTTCAGGCATCTCTGCACCATTTTGGTCCTCTACCCACTTCAATACAAGCCATTCCTAAAAACCATACTTTGTATCTCACTTTATCAGCCTCGATGAAACCTGTCCTTACATGTCACCTAAAATGTGCAAATACAAATAATGTGTAATTTCACTTTGGTATGTAACTAATCATGCACATACTAAAATTTTCTATTACAAGTCAAAGAAGATACCATTTATATTTAGCTTTGCTCTATTTAAACTTCCTTAACAAGATGAATATAATTATAGACAGGTCCGCAATGCTGTAAGTTGGCATGACTTTACCAAAGTCCATGGCAATTTGTCAATTTAAATTAGCTCAGATTATGGTAATAATGTTACATCACAAAAAGTACAACAGAGAAGTTAACTTGGGACAAAATAAAGACAGGAATATGCTGTAAGCAGCCAAAAGGACAAAGTGCTCATTAACACCAGCAATTCATGATGATCTGCTCGGTACTTATGTCAGAAGTTCTGCAACCCTCATACACTGAGATGTGATGGAACTGTGCTTAGAAATTGCCATGCCACACAAGACAGACCATCTTTCACAGTGGTCTTCCAGTCAAAGACTTGACTCACTGTCCTGCTGGCTGATTATGCCTTTTTAATAGGTGAAATAAGTGAAGACTGCTGCCAGCTTTGCTTGACCCTAAATGGTGATCAATTTATGTCCTCCATAAAACCAATAGCTTTTGTAATTTTTAACCTGATTCATAACTACAGCTCCTGTTCTCTTCACAGACAGTAAATGCCTAATCCCTAGGAGTCCACTGGGAGGCCAGCATCTTCCACATATCCATGTCTGCCTTGAAGCCAGACAGTGCTAGATATAGAAGGTATTTACCCAACGTATCTCTTTGTGTTTGCTGTCCTTGGCAAAGGTCAGCTTTCTGATGAACTGCAGGATGAACATGTTTCTTCATGCCTTAAATAAAGGCATACCTTTTAGTGAAGTTATATTTTTTAATATCTAATAATTGATGTTTAAACATAGAAACAGCATAATAAGTAATTATTCATCTCAAGAGGGACAATCTATAAGAAGTAAATGCTTATGAGTAAGATATAAATTCAGGTACGGAAAGAGCCTGGAGTCTCCCTGTACTGGCTTCCTCCCCATCTGTGATTCACAGGGTGAATGAGATCCCTCTAATTTACTACATCCAAGTAAAACCAAGGAAGTATTAGAATCACTCACAACTCATCATTTAAAAATAGAATACCAAATGAACAAATAAAATGTAACAGTTAAAACATGGAATTGTAAATATCCTTAGATGACACAGCAAAATAGTTTAACAAGAAATGAACTGGTAGGTGCTAACCCCTACTTAATTTTACTTAATGCTTTAATCAACACTGATGTTTTCTGTAAAAATTGCATCAACAGCTAAATCTGGTGCAGAGAACACGCAGAAAGCAGAACCATATACCAAAGCCAAAGGTTATATTCCTCCTGTTGCCATTTAAACATATCCAATTTCACTATTCTTGTCACCCACTGATATATCAGCAGTCCTTCTTCAGCAGGAGCTTACAAAATCCTAGTATTGAAATTTTATGCCAAGCCATACAAGCTTTGTTCTACAGAATGGTGAAAAGTCTTCATATCAAAATAATTCTTTACCATTATACTTTCTTAAAAGAACAGAATTAGTATGTTCAGTTTTCAGCTGTAACTCTATTACAGCTACCACCATGTATGACAAGAGTTCATGTAATATTCATAGAACTCTATTAAAACAGTAAACTACTTTATGTAAGTCCCTGTCTGTAATGGAAGGCTACTGATAGGTTCCATAACTGGTGCACTAAGGCATAAACCAAGTGTGTTTTTCAGAAGTTTTTAATACCTGAAGGTCACATTTTTTGGTCTTAAGTACTGTAAAACTTTTTTTTGTATGTTTCCACTGTTTTGCAAAAATATATCTTGAAATGACCAGATTTCACAGTCTAAATGTATGCAAAATCAATATGATCCCTTTAGTTTTTTTCACTGAATAGTCCTTGAGATGAAATCATAATTTCTCTTTCAACTAATGTGTTATACCTATAAAAAAATCAAACCATTTTCAGACTCAGCTTAAGAGATACTGATTCTGACTGAGTGGCAGGTAGAGGCTTCCCACGTGGCCCAGCAGATTACATTCTTAAAAGAGGACAACTAGGTTTTCAGATGCTAAGGCTAAAAAGACAGAGGAGGAGCATGAGTTTGACAACTGGCCATCTGTCTGTGCCATCAGCAACATCAGCAGCCTGGTAAGCATGCATGAAACGAGTTTTTTTCCATGGATAGACTACAGCTCACCAACCACCCACAAAAATACTCAACAATGAGAAAATATCTGCAAAGATAACAGAAAACAGAACTCTGGTCTTCATAATTTTCCCCACTCAGATGAAAAAAAAATCATTTAAACTGCTGTTCACTAGGAGTAGTCAGCATAAAATCAAATATTCAGTAGTACCACTGTGCACACAAGTGAGCCCCACCCCATCAGCAGAACTACCTAGACTCAGCTGTAAATCAGATCAAGAAGTTGACTATCAACAGGTATTTTTATTACAATGAGATGCTTCCTGGTTTTAACACCTTTATCAACTCCAGACTGAAAGAAGGACATCCTAACTATTTTCATATTTTACTGTATGTGTGATTATTCTGGAGTGAGAACTCCCTATCAAAGATGACTTTTTCAGCATGCAGGAATAAGGAAGAATGAATGATTACACACACATACACACATACACACATACAAAATATGTAATTTGCAGAAAAGCTAATGACCTGGAATACTGTGTCTAATCCACAGCCTATTTTTTCTACTTGAGAGCAAGCAATGTCTGTCACAAACACCTTACACCTTTTTGGGTAGAAACATGACAGCTTAATGGTGCAAAGTAACCCTGTCTTCTAGCTTGGCTCTTAATGTGAAAAATTCTTCTCTATAAACTTAAAATGGAACACTTATTTAAAGCAACAAGATTTGGAGATAGCAACCTGCAGGAGATTAAATACAGCATGCTACACAATCTGAAAGGAATTTATCCTTTAATTATATACTTTCTACAAATGGTACGTGACCGTTTCTGCACTCTGTTTTGGCAAACAGTACCTTTCATTATCCAGGTGACATGCTGTTGCCCTTTTTATTTCTGATCAACACCTTGAGGCTGGAAGGAAACATCTGAAGGGTTAGCTAGTTTCTTTGAGCTTCTTCTTTGCCGTTAATTCCTGGCTCCAGACAGGCTCCCACTGAGCATTACACCTCTCCCTTGGAACAATTCAGCTCCATCCTAATTGCCAGGACATGCCACCATTTTCTGTGACAGACAGGAGAAGACAAGGAAGGCTCAGACAGATCCTCTGCCTTCAAGCAAGCTACAGACAGGTGCTCACCTGCCAGCACTGAACCACGGCTGTTTTCTGCCTGCTGCCTTGCATGAGCATGCACAAGACCATGACTTACTTGGACACCCTAGCAGTAGGGGAATACCATTTCTGATACGAAACTCCCAGGAGAATTCTGACTTGTAAAAGCAACAATTGCTCCCATTCCTTTGATGACATGATGATTTTTCTGCCTTTACTTTTATATACCATTTATATACCTTTTATTCATCTTTTATATACCCTTAGTGCTTTTAGCATGCATACTTGTAATTCCTTAAGTCTGATAAGTTAGCAGAGTCCTAATATGCCATTAAGCCAAGAGACCAAACATCCCAAGGCCTGGCAGCTGGAGGCCGGAAAGCCCCAGGCTATCCTGAGAAGCCAAGGTCCTCACTAGAACACATCCTGTGAGCTAAGATTAGGCCCATCCAGGGGACAATTCCTAAGGATGGGGGGGGAGATCACGCTATTCATTCAAGCCTTTCTTTAGGGAATCTTTGTTAGATATGCTAATTTGCATACATATAAAACTGCATACACAGTTTGTGGTGCGTGTGCATTTCGGCGCATTCCACCTTGGTGAAGTGGTGCACCAATAAAGATCCTTATTAAATACCAAGGTAAAAACCCATTTTCCCCTTAACTGTGTCTAACTCTTAACACCAAGAAAGGCATCCCTTACTCAAAGCTCTTCCTTGCTCTTCCTCCCATAGAAGTGGGATGGATGCCATCTTGTGTGAGCATGCAGAAGGCTCTCAGGGGAAGGAGATGTTAATTTTGTACCATGTTTGGGCTCCTTCTTTCAGTTAGATTTTCTAGCTGGTGTTACATGGGTAGGTTTACCCTTATGAGTCAATTTTATGTTGTTAAGCAGAGCTCCTTTTCCTCAGAGGAGGTATATTCCATGAAATACCTGTAAAAATCCTCAGCCTCCTGTAGCAAGGAGGACATAAATTGTCCTCTTCCACAGGATTCATTTAATGCCAAAGCAGAATTACACATTGGATGTTTTTTTAGATTTACTTACATGTAATCCCTTTCTCAGTTTTAATTTTAACTCTCCCACCAAGTTTAAATTTATTGCACTCTGGGTGCTGAAACTATTTTGACTCAGGAGTGGTTTGACTCTGACTCAAATGAGAATTCACATTCTACACAGTAAGTCATCCATGGAAAAAAGTATGCCGATAGGTATCTTCAGCTCTTTATTTATGAGCAATGAAAAATATGGGAAATTAGTAGAGACTAACAGGAAAAGGCAGAAATGGCACTAGTCCCAATATAGAGAAAAATGATCTAAATTAATTTTGGCAAAGTGAACCCTGCTTTCAAATTTATTCGTCTTACCACATTAACACTTTAACAGTGACAGCCTACAGGATTATTTTTAGGTACTAATATGTTAAAATATGTGATGAAAGTAGAGAAAGAAGTTACTGAAATTGTTTTCTGTAAAGACACTCAAGCACTCCTCCCAACTCTGTGCTGGGAAACCATTCAAAAAGCAGTACATACATCTGTATGGCAAAAAATACCTGCAATAAAAATGGTGATGCTATAAAAAGTGCTAAACAACCCATGTTAACACCAAAATTACTATGTTGTGTGGCAGCTTCACACTTCTGAAAACTAGACCATTAATTTAAATGCCTAAAACCACATTTTTCTCACTGAAAGGAAGAGGTTCACAATTTAAAGTAGTTGGTCTTAGTCTCAGTACAGTAGGCAGCTGAAAGAGGACAGCAACTTGCTTCACCAGACTACAGGATCTCCACAAGACCATGCTCTCCTGAAGTACATGCTTTTTACATGATGCAGTGATGGGGACTGAGTTAATTTCAGACAGACTTTTTATCACCAAGGCAAGAAGGAGCTTTCAGACACAAACCCAGCAAAATAAGGCAAGCTCAGTAACCCCATGAGTGGAATGGTGGTGGTGATTTTGCTTTTCACAACCCTCAGCGTTGCATTTAATGATGCACTTTTTTACTATTGTTTTCTACTAGATCTCTCTCTAGGATGAGTAATTTGTTAAATCACACCAACTGAATTTCTTGCAGTATTTATCAAAAAATTAACTATAGGAAAATATGGGTAGGTTTCTTGTATGTACCACATACAGACGCTATTAGAAGTAGTATAAAGTTAGAATGATGGTATATAAACACAAGCTCACAGAATGGAAAATGCTTGTCTTAGAGAGATTTTAAAACTGAAACAATAGTAATAGCTGACTCAAAACTGCTTTTTAAGTACCCAAGGCCGTATTCAACATTACTTCATCTACAGAATCTTAAGTGACAAGATGAAAATCCCAATTCTTGCCATGTTATAGCTAAACTAGTTTTCTATTCCCATCTCATACCACAGACTTCTCTCTCACGGAAACAGTGTAGGAATGGTGTAGTAACAGCAAAAAATATTAAGCCATATGCGATAGGAAATTTAAAATTGAAAGATGTAGAAACTTCCAGGTATTTTGAAACAGCAATAAACAGATAGCTAAGTAAAAGCTGCGTATCTAGTTTTCACCCCTCTCTTACTGCAAGAGTAGATTTTAGGCATGTAATTACCTACTTAATAACCTGAGCACGAAGTTATACACAGCCATCAGCACCAGGAGATGAACTGTGCTTGCACCAGCCCTTCCTCAGCTCTGCATAAAACAGATTCCATCTAAACGAAAACCATTCAGGGCAATGGATTCCATTAAAGTCAAGTTCTCACCTTCGTAAATCATACTTTCAGGAACACTTTCATCTTATATAAGCTACCACTGTTTCCAAAAGGCACAGTCCAACCTTCCCTTCCCAATCCTTGCACAGCCAGTAAGCACACTGTCATTTAACCAACCTGACAGAGGAGCTGAGTCCAATCCAGAAGATGCTGCTCCTAAACAACATGATTTTGGAAATAAATTTAAAAAACCCAAACAAATGTGTTCTGTTTTTGTATTTTCTGATGGAAACAATTATATGTCTTAGATTAAAAACTGTTTTTTGGTTTTCTCTTTTTCTTATATTTTACATAAATTTAACACATCAATATTAAGACACATATAATTTATCCTAAACACGTTTTTCTTTACCACTTTGTATATCAAAGACTTCAGTGTTATCAAAGTTACACCAGAATTTCAAAATTCTTCACCAAATGGAATCTCTCATGTAGGCAGTTTTATAAATCTTCAGAAGCAGCAATAGAGCATACCATAAAATGGGAGAAAAAGGTTATCTGTATATATTTATTGCCAAATGGTTCAAACACCTGGTGGACACAATGTGCTAGAACTTCAGATAATGGTTTCATCTCTAGCTATAAAGTTACGAGCAATTTAGTCACTCTTTCAGTGGCACAGTTCCCTATCTGAAATGCCTCACTACTACAGCAAGGTGGAAATTAACTCATCATTTTACATGAGAGCTTCTGACACTACAATAACCTCCTGAATAAAGCACAAAAAGCCAAATATTCAAAATGAAAACTGTGTAAGATAATAAACTGTCATTATTTTAAGCAAAAAATAAACAAATACTTCAGACCAAAACCTCCTTGCTTCTTCAGAACAGATCACAATCACTGTGCTGAAGTACAAAAGACACAACATAAGTCCACTGCATGAATAGGAGATGAGAACTTTTCTAGCAAAATTAATGTGTATATTCAGGTGTTATCTAGTTTATTTCCAATATGCTGCAGAATTTTATCTCATTATTAGTTCTCATAACCTTATAATCATTGTCCTTCACTGCCAATGAGAGTTAGGCACGTATTTGAATGAAGAAGCATTTCAGGACTGATATGATGTCCTTGTTTAGCCTCAGGGAAAAAAAAAAGCAGGGTGAGAAAAATACTGAAAAGAGAAAATATCTTTTTTCAGGACAACCAAGCACTGCTTCTATGTAAAGCATGTCAAATGACATATAAAGTGAAAACAACTTCAGGGCAGCATGCATTTTTATCTGAAGGATGACAGATCAGCAGATCTGTTCAGTCTGCATGGTTTCTGGAGGAACAGTGTTTCATACAGGGGCAGAAAAAAGAAACTAGAGATTCTTTTAAAATGGAGAACTCCACACGTTCACCATTTAGTATCTGTTTTAGATCCTGCAGAAAAAAGAAGCCATTAAAATATAGTATTTTTAAAATTTTCTTCTAGATATAGTTAAAGGAGAGTAAATCTTGCACAGTCACAGCACCTGACTGAATACCTCTTTTTATAATAAATCAACCTACTTTTTTCTTTCTGACAATGAAATAAAAAAATATTAAATTGATAAACAATCTGCCTTCTATTTAGTGCCCACATTACACACAAAGACGTGCTTTTACTAATAAATTCCTAATTACAGTCTTCCCAAACAGGTCACACCTCTGCAATGACAAACAGATCTAATAATTTGGAAGTGTGAACACAATGCATTAAGGAAAAAAAAAGTGCAGTGAAATACAGTCTAAAAGGACTGTCTGAACCACTACTGCTTTACTATGGGATTAGTACTTAACTCCGCATAAGCAATAATAAATGTCCTCTGTATCAGGCTTATCTATTCGGATGGATCTGCAGCATGCTTATGTACCACCTTAATATTTCAAAAGTGCAGGAAGAGGTTGTGCAATCAATCCAAGCAACAAGGGAAAAATCAGATAAAGTGCGAGAAGCAGGTTCCAAAAAAAAACATCTCACACAGATAAATTTAGCAGTTTGAAGAAAAAAAAACCACAAACCAACCTTAGGTCCTCGTAATACCTGAAATAATACTGGTACATTGACTGCCATGGACTTACCCCGATGTACTGCAAATCTAGCTCTGGGTTTATGAATTCAGATCACTGATAAACAGACATAATGGGTACTAACGGCAACTACAGTATGCTGAGGAAAACCCAGAGAGTTATTTAACTTTCTAGTATTGCCATTTGCCAAAGAATCCTGCTTCTCAAACAGACTGCCTTCTTTCAAAGGCTTCTGCTCTTCCATGTAATCATTATGGCTAAACCAACGCCGTATTACACTGACCTAAAAAAATATTTAAAGGAAACAAAGCATGAAAAATTCTTAGTTCCAGGTATGGCTAATAATGACTACTAAAATACTGTAATCTTCCTCACACGCCACTTCTCTTATTCATTCAAACCTTTTCTTCATCATCCATTCAGTGAACACCCACTCCTCTGCCCATTACTCTACTGCTTGTGTTCCTGTGAATTGGAAAAACAAAAATCATTGGTATCTGAAGCAACTGAACAAGGCCTGTTGGCTGATGAGTCCATGACCACGATCTAAAAGAGGCTGTATCATTTAGGTACAACTTCTGACTGCAATAATCAAAAAATGGTGTTACCACGCAGGAGTGCACAGCTGCAGCAGTGTCAGCAAGGAAAAACTCATAGCCAAAAGCCAAAAAGCAGGTCCTAGGATGACCCTGTGCTCTCCTAAACTGTTACCATGTATATGTGACTGTTGTTGGCGCTGTACTGGAGATTGCCTGAATGCTCCACATGTTGCAGTATAGCTGCTGCTCCACGAGAACCTCCTCTAAGAAGAAACCACTCACACACCTTTGATGTAAGAAGCTGAAGTTTTGCCCTGAACAGCTTCCATTTTACACACTTTATATGAGTGTATAAGTCTTTTTTTATAAGTCTGCCACTCAGTATAGCACTGTACACCAAGAATACAGCAAAACAACTTCCTAAATCACTATACAAACAAGGAGGGAACACAGAGAACATGAAACCCTTCTCTAAAAGGACGCTTTTTAAATGTCCTTAAGATGTGAAAAGGAAAGTGGAATTTGAGTGTACTCTAAGTAACAACCCACTTCCACCAATTTCTCTAAGCATTACGATTGTTTCTCAATTGTGTTTGAATCATCAAGGTCCTGAGACTGGTTTCAGTCATCAATTTGCTAAGCAAATGCTGATCCCTGTTAAAATTCAAGGCTGGGGAACTTAAGGCCCTCTTCCATTTCTCATTGAGCAAGTGCCAACACTTTGTTTCAACATTGATAAACCAGTTTGTTTGCCATCAGTTATGCCCTTAGGCTTTTTACTTTACTCAGCTCAGAAAATGGAAACAATAGACAGGTTTCACTTCCTGTTTTCTTGCTACAACATTTGGTTTAGAGAACAGTTCAAAGTGGCTTTCATATGCAATCATTTTATTTAAATGACTAACGGTGTCTCTCTTAAACAGTTTTTACTGTATTGATTCAAAGGAATCTCCTCCACAGCACATACCGTAAAGAAAAGCACACCTTCACTGTCACCAGGAGAACATGCAGGGGTTGGCACCTCCATATGCACGTCTGACTGTGGTTCCTTTTAAACAGTCTTTTATACTTTTACAATTCTGGCATCTGCCCTTGTTTGTTTGCCTATCTAAAAGTTCCAGTTTTAAGGGCTGGGATCTTATGTAATCTGTGGTTCCCTCATCTTAGGGTTACAAACACGGTAGATAGTTCTATCTAACATCCTCATCACATTTATCTAAGCTTTGCTGTAACTGTACTTTATTGATCACATTCTTCTATTAAAAGAAAACTTACAACTTTGCATTTTTCTAGCCTCCTCAACAGCTAACATGTCTCTCCCTTCTTATCACCTTAGCCCACCAGGGCTAGACCCTGCTTGCAGAAGTGATTACAGTTAAATGCAGCAGTCACACCTGAAAGGTTCTGTAATTCATACCTATGCTAAGGTGCTTACATCAAATGAGGCCTGTGTTTCAGTATCGATCCTTTGGAAACTCTCTTAAAACCACACCAAAACAAAACTTACATTAAAATACCAAGGGCTAAAGAAAGTATACTATGAGCAACCTAAAGTTACAGAACTCAGAATTACAGTGATTCTCAGAACTATTCTACTTCACTGAAAATGAAAGAACTTGTCCTTTACTTGAGTAGGAAGCAGTAGTGTAGTGAGGTGGGAAAACATTTTTCTGAGCAATCCTGGAGCCATGGGACCATCTGGGAGTCTGGTCCTACCGCCAGATCCCAAAGTATGCACAGAGCATCAATGACAGTGGGAGTGCTGCCTCCACTGACAGGTTCCCTTGCAAAGAATAAGGAAGAATGCAGTACTCTAACATGATGTACCCTGTGAAAGAAAAATAACTGACAAAGATGCCAGGGAAACTGAATTATTAAAAAAAAAGGAACCAAAAAATAAACGCAAAACTTCTTGCTATATCAAATTTTAAAAATCCAGCTAAAAGAGACCAACTTACCATTTACTTTTAGCACCTTATTAAGTTAATGATAACTAACAATCATGGAAAGCAAAAGAACGTGTTCAAGTTTCTACGTATATTTCCTTTTGAAAACTGACAAGCACAACAAATGCTGAAGTATATTTTGGAAATGTGTACAGATACAATCCAATTTAAAACCACAAGCTTGGATCCACTTAAAAATAATATTTAAGCATTTAATACAACATTTTTTTAGCCTTCTAAGTTATACTTACATTTCATTTGATGTCTCAGGAATTTAATTTGGTCAACTGCAGACAGCCTTGCATCTGCCATGGGACCAAATATGGCTCTCATGCATCAAAGTAAGCTGCTGACGTGAAATTTGGCCTATTTGTTATTACAAACCTAACTTTGCACAGTTTTTTAACACGAATTAACTTCATACCATACACTGATGCCACTGCAATATTTCTGTTAGGTACACATATGGCAGGAATTCTACGACTCTACATAAATTGAGAAAAGAAAAAAAAGAAGACAAAAAGCTTCACAGAACAGGACTCTGAGGAACTCTGTCGACTAGGATCACCTTTCTCATCACCTCCCTCCACACCTCTTCCTCAGTTTATGTTTGCACGAAGGCCGATGATTTAATCATCCTTCTTACAAAAGATAACAAAAAAACCTGCCACGTTATTGAACTACTACATTATACTGCCAGCAGGAAATGGAGTCATTACTGTAAAAAAAGTACCTTTTGGAGCCTCCAATATAGGTGAAGGTAAAGGTGGAGTCTGAGTACCTGAAATCTGAAAGACAAAGAACTGCTTTATTACAACTTGTCTTTATACTGGCTGAAGTAGCCGAGGTTTTACGGAGCAGCATTCAGCTCCCGACACGGGGGCGGTGGAGAGGGAGTCGGGGTGAGCCAGAGGAAATGCAGCATCTCCCCCCAGCCCCTCGCAACAAGTGCCCGGTGCTATGGCAACGGCAGGGAATTCCATTGTCACACACGGCAACAGGCAGCCGACAGCCGAGCTCCTGCGACGGCTCATCGCGATCGGCACCGCACCGGCACCGCCGGAGCGCCGCGAGTCCCCAGGGGAGGGCGGCAGGGGCCGTTCGCACGGACAGGGCCCCGGCTGGGGCTGGATGTGCCGCCGGCCTGGGGCCGGGGACCAGGGCAGGAGCCGAGGGCACAGCCGCGTAGCGAAACGCCCCGAGCTGCGCACGGCTCGGGCTCGCACCCAACGCTCCCGGTCCGGCGTGCGGCCACCGCCACGCTCCCGGCTCGGGATGCCGCCCCCCCCACCCCGCCCGCCCCTTTCCCGGCCGGCGCCCGGTCTCCTCTGCCCTTATATGCCCTCGGAAGGAGAGTAGGAAGACGGGGTCTAAGAGCGGCCCCGCGGCCGGGAACGGCGGCGAAGGGCACGGGCACGGCGGGAGCGCGGTACGGGGCGGCGGCGGCGACGGGAGCCTCCGCGCCGCCAACCTGGCGCCCGGGGACAAACTCACCTGCAAACAGGCAGTCCTTCTCCGCCTTGCACTTTTGGATCACAACGTCAATATCCTTCTGAATCCTCTCTTGTCTTGAACACATCCCCATGAAATAAATCCCAGGGGAAAAAACCAGCAGCCTTTATTTCCCCCCCACCCCCACCCCCGCTC
>VZTR01011385.1:219774-236002 GCA_013400775.1 Chaetops frenatus
GGGGCTGCGCTGCCGGGGCTGCGGCTCTCCCGCCGCCGGCACCGCGGGCAGGGCTGTGCCCGGCCCTTCCCGGGCAGGACAGCCCGGCTTGCCCACCCTTGGCAGCCCAGCGCTGTCACCTGCCAGCCTCCGCCTCTGACCTGCTGACGGGTCTGCGTGCCTATGGAAACAGTAAAAGGAGGGCTTAGAGCCTCTCTGTGATCACCGTGGTGTTAATTGCGCCCTTCTCCCCTCATTCTCCAGCAAAACTGTCCCTCGGACCAAAGGGCTTCGGGCAGTCTAGTGCCTAGCAGTGGGCGCTCATCCAAGTTACAGGTTTGGGGCTCTAGTCCAGAACAAGTAATGACCATAATAAAACTTGGAAGGAATCATCTAGTCCGCAAAAACAAGTAGTTTTTCATCCAAGTGTAATGCCTATAATTAATAAAACAAAGTCTGAAAGTAATAGAAACAGATTTGATTATAACATTGAAAGAATATTCATAGAATTCAGTTTTTGTGTATTCACCCAGCTCTAAACAGCTCCTATGGATTATTCATTCTTGAGCTCAGTCATTCTAGTGGGTGGGGTTTTCTTTTTCATTTAGGAAGTCTGTATTAATCATGTTTAACTGATTTCAAACACAGAAGACAAACACAGTGTTTTTATGAAAAACTAAAGAACTGTGTAATTTTTCCTATCTGTAGGAGGGAACAGAAGGGAACTTAAAATCCATCACACGATATCACTTTCTGCCTCTTAAGAAAATAATTTATCTTGAAGGGAAACTTCCAGATGAGTTTTCAGTGTGGAAACTGTACAAGATGTGAGTCTATTGTTGGATAAAACTTACATACAGTTAGGAACAGATTTTTTTTACCATAAAAGCTTATGCTTTTTTCCTTCTGCTTTTGTAACAGGCAACACCAGGCTAATGCTTTTCAGCAGGAGATTTATATGAGGAAGTTGTACTGGAACCCATGGCAGGAGGTTTGGAACTGGATGATCTTCAAGGTCCCTTCTAAGCCAAACCATTCTATGGTTCTATGATTTTACTCAGCAAAACTTTTCCAAGGCATAGAGATTTTGTCACTGTAGTCCAAAATTCAGTATAGTATGGTAAGACGCTGCCATTCAGTCAAGTGATGCAGCGTTGGTTAGGAAGTGCTGGTTCTTAAGGTGTTTTTTCGAGCTTTTCCAACTAGAATATCAGCAGCCATGTTTGCTACCTTCCCCTTCAGCACAGTTAAATTATTTAATCCGAACTTGATTTATTCTGGTGGGGTTTTGGTCCTGATCCTTGTAGTGAAAGGTCTCTGTTATCCCTCCCAGGTGGATCAGGGAAAGGGGAGGTTATTAGCCAGTTGCAGGATATTTATGCTGACAATTCTGCTTACAGCTTATTCTAACCACAGGGTTCTTCTCAGTGTCATGTCAATTAGCGCAATTCTTGACGGCCTTTTTAAGCCTCAGACTGGTAACAGTGAATTGAAGTCATCCACAAAGAAAAAACACCATGTTCAAGAAAGTTAGTATGTCTGGCTTCACAGCATCAGCTGAATTGAACAAGAAGTCTGCAAATATAGTTTGTTAGTTATTCTATTAATTTTTATTTCTTGTAAGTGGCTCTTAAATTCCTATTTTCTTAAGTAAATTTGGCCGTTGATTTACCTGATGACTTCAGTACATTATGGCACGATTTCCAATTTCAGTGAGGAAAAGCTCGATGATAGCTTAAGGTCATTCTATTTACTAAAACACTGAAAATAAGGTGTTGGAAAGTCCAGGTGCATCCATAGAATTTACTCTTAAATTTGTAAAGATTGACAAGATGTTGGCATCCAGGTACCCTAAGTGTTATTGCACAGGTATCTGTATGCAAGCTCTAATCCCCCAGCAGGGGATGTGCCCCCTGTGCTGGTTTTGGCTGGGGCAGAGACACATAGCCATGAAGAAACTTCCTGGAAAGCTTTACAAGTAATTTCATGAACAACAGGACAGTTGGCCTTGAAAGTAATTGTCATGGCTCAAGTGAATTCAGGAGATGTCTTTCCAGTTGCTTTTCAGTCTTGAAAAGTGGTTCATTAAATTTGTAATTTTATCCCAAGTTCAGCTCAGCTCAGTTACATTGTACTGAACTGATTAAGTAAAAAAAGAAACACAAATAACCTCTATGTTTGTGCTCCTGGAAACCTAAAAATATTTACAGAGGTGTAAATGAGGTGAAAAATAAAATTAATGGAGGTACATGATTAGAGAATTTATGTGAGAAGACTGGCCCAAAATGTAACAGGGGAAAATGAAAGAGAAACAATACAGTGAATGTGTTTCAGTAATGTATGAACAGTGACTGAGAGGAAATGCATAGGTCAGACAATTTCTGCTCATAAACGGTTTCTGTCTTTTTTAGAATAAGCAGATTTCTTTCATTTTATGCCAGAAATAACATCCCCTTCCCACCTATTAGAATATTTCAGCAAGCATCAGGTCACCCTGTTCTCTCCCCAACTCTACATATTTTTCTAAACGTGTTCATGTGACATATAAACACACACTAGAAATCCTAAGAAAAACTAAAACAAACAAACAAACAAACAAACAAACAAACAAAAACCCCAAAAAAACAAACCAAAACAACTTGAAAGCTTACCACTGTAGGGAATATATAGAACATAGGGTAACAGTATTTGGCATCTGTCTAATTAATCTCCAGTGCAGGAGAGCGTTCAAAAGGGCAGAGGTTAGAAAAATCACAAAATGGCTAGCAACACTCCAAATGAATAACAAAAGTCTTCCTCCACTTTTATACACTCCAAATAAAGCTCTAGTACAAACCAAACCAAATGTCTACTTTTTCTCCAAGGTCCAGGACTATCTGCCAGTCACCAGTAGAGTGAAACTCAGAGGTGTCTGTAGGCTGTAATTGCGTGGGGTTTATCGGATAGCTCTGTAACCCTCCGACAATGAGAACACCAGAAGGGTTCTTGTATACAGTTCCACATGGTTTATTCCACCCGTGAAGGAATCCAGGGACAAAGAACACAGAACTAGGAAGTGCAGGGGCTTTTACAGGGAAGGCAGGGGGGCAGGTGGAGCCAAAGGTCTGGGGGCTCCGGGCGAAGGAGGGGACAGGGAGGGAGCGGCCAGGGAGAGCAGGGACCCCGGGGAACCGGGGACGGGAGAACAGAGGGGTGAAAAGTGGCAGGGGGACAGAGAACCCGCTGGGGCGTTAACTGGGGTACATTTAGAACTGCAATTGCATCCCAGGAGAAGCTTTTTCTATCCCCACAAGCTGGGGGATTGGTTCCTGTGGTCCCCCACAGTAGGCCTCTGCAGGGTAGAACCTTTAAAGGATCAATACCATTCCACCCTTAAGGCATAAAACACAATGCTACCCCTCCAGTTAGTGTCTTTAACATGACACGGTAATTTCTAAAGCAAGCTGTCCATGAACCAGCGGTGTGCCCTTGTGGCCAAGAAGGCCAGTGGTATCCCGGGCTGCCTTAGGAAGAACAGTGCCAGCAGGTCGAGGGAGGCAATCCTGCCCCTCTGCTCAACCCTGGTGAGGCACATCTGGGGAGCTGCATCCAGTTCTGGGCCCCTCAGGACAAGAGAGACATGGAGCCCTTGCAGCACATCCAGCTCAGGGCTACAGAGTTACCAAGGGGTAACTTTTGAGGGCAGGCTGAGGGAGCTGGGCCTGTTCAGCCTGGAGAAGAGATGGGTGAGAGGGCACCTCATCAGTGTCTGTCAGTGTCTGCAGGGAGGGTCAGAGGAGGGACCAGGCTCTGCTCAGTGATGCTGAGCAACAGGACAAGAGGCAATGGGCAGAAACTGATGCACAGGAAATTCCACCTGAACATGGGGAAGAAATTCCTTCTGATTGCCCAGGGAGGTTGTGGAGTCTCCCTCGCTGGAGATATTCAAGAACCACCTGCATGCAGTCCTGTACCATGTGGTCTAGGACAGCCCTGCTTGGGCAGGGAGGACCAGATGACCTGCTGTGGGCCCTTCCAGCCTGACCCATTCTCTGATTCTGTGATTAACCTGGAAACATAACACTAAGGTGTGAGAGATCTAGGAGCAATACTTACCTGTTCATGCTAACAGAGAAGAGACACATGGCATTAAAACATCTTTGGTATAATTTGCACTAGGCATCCATTATTAGTAACTACATTCTAATATTCTGATGTAATAGTCAAGTAAATACGCAGAGCTTATGTAATTTTTTTAAGCCAGTGTAAGTTTTAAGAGATAGAAAGTCAGCTGTGCTCTATACTACTACCACTGTTCATACAAATAGTCAATGACACTATGTATATACAAACCTTAGTGATGTTTTACTGGTAAAGCTGTAAATATATTGACTTCTTTGGGTCATCACTGCAAGCCGGTGATTACTTGGCTTAAAACACACTAACATGGTGAACTTAACACGATTTCAGACTGAATTTCACTGTAAGAAAACCATAGCATCGGTCCATTTATAAAAGTCCTTTGCTTTCAAAAAAAAACAAAAACCCAAAACTTAAAATAGAATTAATGACATGACTTAAAATATTGTTTAATTCTTAAGAAAAACTTCAAATATTTTTGATTTTAAAAAATTAATGTCTTCCATTACAGTATGAAACAATAGCTTAAAATATCAGCTGTCCAATGCTCAGTACATTTTTAAGAAATATTTTAGGGTCATAGCCTAGGGAGTGTAAAAACTCTTACATTACTTTTTTATAAATTTTAATAGTAATAGAGGAGGGACAAGCATTGAAGTGATAGAGGACCAAGCCTCATTTTTTTCAATTCAGTGTTGAAATTTCTAAAGCAACTGTATTTTTATTTTAATTTAAAAAGTGTATGTATTAAACGGCAGCAATAGTCACCTCAATCAAAACATAAACATGTGCGAGTGCTACACATGTAGCATCTATGACAACGATCTCCAACTTTCCATTAAAGACTGAGTGATCATCCTTCCAGATGGCACTGAGGCCCACAGTAGCTAAACCTATGGCTGCTGGCATGATAAATGCTCCTAGCAATGTTCAGTAAAGCATGCAATTAGAGTCCCAAATGACACCACAGTTCATTGTAACTCTTAGTATTATACTTTGTAATGATGGTTTTAACTTGTTCCTGTTTTCCTCCTTCACTAGTATCAGCTCAGCTTTCAGTCTTTGCTTGTCTGCCTCGCTTCCCGTTTATTTTTCCTTTCCTCACTAACTCTTACACCATCAGGACATTTTTTTTTCCTAGTGAATCTCATTATTCCCTCTTTTCAACTCTGAACTTTTGTGTATCCTGTCCATTCAGTACCTCACTCTTGGTGTGTCACTTCTTAAGCAGCTTGAGTTAGAAAGGCTAAAATTGAGCTTTCTTTACAGAAACTGGAGTTTTAAAAGAAAAGCAAGCAGGAATATTTCTAAACCTTATATACACAACTTTGTGATGTCAGTCATAAACAAGTCCAGAGGGAAACCCTGAAGTACCTGCCAGTTCCTAAACCGTGTTGCCTCTTTCCAGTATCCTTGCCATTCCCACAAGTCTTGGCTATTCCTGGCTGCACAATGGCTATGCTCTCGATTCCAAGCCATGGGGCCTCAATTCTCGATTGCTCTGCAGCAGGGTAGGTAGCATATTTCTCTAGAATTTGAGGGTCCTGAGTGTATAATAGACTGACATTTTGTTGAGCTTACTGTGCCTCTTATCATTTACAGCCTAAGGCCAAGCAGTGATCAGTGCTGAAGGTCCACCCTCCTGCCTGTGCATAACAAAGCTCTCCCATCAGTCTGAGGCACCTGTCTCCAGGGGTGCAGATAAGCACCTAAACCCAGGAGAGAGGCAGAATTTCAGCTCCCTTCCTTACTTGCCGCAGGCTGTGCCTCTTTACAACTATTCTAAATAACCTTCCCAGTCACTTCACAGGGAACCTGGATGGCTTTGCTATGCACACAGAATAGCTGAATTTATGGCCCTGAGACATGTAAACACTGCTCCCAGTTCACAATTGGTCCCAGAAGTTTAGGGAATAGCTCAAGGGTACACAATTCCTGAAATTTGTACTATTACTGGTGTCATTAAGCACAGCTGAACTTACTACATGGCGAATTTCTCAATTTCTAAGCAAACACGTGGTTAAAAAACCTTAAAAGAAAACTACTCTGTTCCCTTGTCCAGATTGCAATTTCTTAATAGCAAATAGTCGTGCCAGAAAGTACTCAAACTATAAAACACTTACCTTGCTAAAAATAATCCATTTAGTCCATTTTCTGCTATAGTAAATATGATTCACCAAGTCACCATCTGTTATCAGGTACCAATGCTTTCCTGCTCTAACCTCCATTGCAGCCAACCTGTGCCTGATCTTAACTAGGAATCCGTAACCCCAAATTAAAAGGAATTGTCAAGTATTTCCTGTTCAGATGGAATTGATAGGGTGGGAAGCATTCAGCACCTTGCAAGATTGGCCCTTAGAAACTAATTCCATCAGTAGACCATGTCTCATTTATACTGCAAGCTGAGGGGTACTGATCTCTGACCAAACTCTAAATGAGAGGCTGAAGAAGAGGGAAGATTAGCCTCTGTGCTGCTGCAACTATACTCTTTCCAGCACCCAAGCAAAGTCATACAGTGTTTGCTCAGCCACTGCTGCACAACCGTGCTTAACTTCACAGACATAATTGGATTTGGGTGCCTGCATTTGTTCCCTTCAGAAGATTGGAACCAGGAGTTAATGCAATGTTCAGTCAGTCTTCTTAAACCAAGGCTCTCTTTAATCTTATGGAACTAAACATAAAAGAAAATGACATTTACAATAATTAATGAGCGTATGCAACTGTCTCATCTAACTCTTACCAAAAGCATCCCAAGCTTGTATACAACAGCCAAACTTCCAGAATCCATAAGAGTATCTTCCTTGGTCACTTTCCCACAGTCTCCCATCCAGTGCTTCAACAGGATAATATAAGGATATAAGGATAAAATAAGGGTTTTATCTTTTTAACTGTTTACAGGCCATCTTTTATGGTTGTTTCTCATCTGGTTGAACAGTTGCGTCATGTGGCAGGAGCTAGAGTAGCTTTTTCTCCTTTATAAATAATAGCTCACACATTGTATTTAACATTAAAATCATGGAAGAGAGTGCATTGTGTGGGGTTTTGCTTATTTCTGTAGCTGTCAGGAAACACAGCCAAACACAGAAAGTATTTGTGGCATTGACCATGTCTTTTGGTAGTTATCCAGATAATTTGTTTGCAAGCCATGTTCATGATTGCCACAAGTCAACCCATTTCTTCATTTCTCTGTTATCTTAACTCTGAAGTACAGTGTAAGCCAACAGCACCCAGAAAGCTGAAATCACTATTAAGCTAAATAACAGCATGATCTAAAAGTAGTACAAATGGTCAGTCTCTGTTATATCCCAAACAGACTGGAACAATTTAAAAAATCTTAGGCAAAAACTCTGTGGAGTTATAAACCAAAACTACTGAAAAAATTGGAGAAAGAAATCCATTTCCTTCCATGTATTTTTGCACTTTGTATGAAAGCATGCTTACTACATAGCAAGTAAATGTTGTTCCTTTTAAAGCCATGTGCTAACTTCAGATGGCTTTTCAGTAGATGACCAGCTTCAGATATCCAGTGGTGAGACTCCTGGCTGTCTACAAGATAGCAAATGGGGGAAAGAGAAGACCTGGCAATGTAAAGAAAACCTGAGAGTCCTCCAGCACATGTATATCAAATGTAAAAGAAAAGTGTGCAATGTTCAAAACAAAAAGATCTGTCTCAAGGAAATGTACAGTGTGGCAGGGGAAAGAGAAGAAGGGGAGGTAAAAACCAAAATTAATAAAAATTTAAGAAATAACTGGAAGAAAACGAGTGAGATGGCTTTTACTTGGAAGAGAAGAAATATTTAGGTACTTCAGGTTTTTTAAAGGACATAATGTCAGTATTTTTGCCTCTCATTAAAAAAAATAATGTCCATGGGTATTAACTATTAATGAAGACCTTGCTTTTGCAAAGCATATCTAAGCTTTCAGTATGAGTAGTCCCACTGATGCAAGCAAGACAAGTTATGAATTAAAATTAAATTATTAATTAGGCTTTTAACACAAGTATTAGTTGTGCCATATCTATACTTTGTTTTTATTTTAAAAACAGCATGTAAAAGAAGAGGTGGCATTTTCTGTAAATCTAGTGATGCTTTTGATAGATAGATCTGTCTATCTATCTATCCATCTGTCTGTCTATCTATCTATCTATCTATCTATCTATCTAATTTAAATTAATACTAAAAGCAAGCCTTCATAAATACAGCATGTTTTTGAAAAGGTTTCCAAAATAATTCATTGTGTTTATAGTAAAGATCCATCAATATCTTTGGAAAGGAAGTTGGGATATGAAGGACATGGGGGGTGCTGTGGGTGGGAGGCTGGACATGCCCCAGCCATGGGCACTCCCAGCCAAAGGTGGGCAGCAGGGCAGGGAGGGGATTCTGCCCCTCTGCTCTGCTCTGCTGAGACCCACCTGGAGCTCTGCACCCAGAGATGGGGTCCCAGCACAGGAGGGACAGGAACCTGCTGGAGCCAGTCCTGAGGAGGAACACAAAGCTTCCTATGAGGAAGAGCTGAGACAATTGGGAATATTCAGCCTGAAGACGAGAAGGTGACTTAGTTGTGTCCCTCCAGTACCTGAAGGGAGCCTACAAGAAAGACGGAGAGAGACTATCTACAAGACCATGTAGTGACAGGAAAAAGAGAGCAAGTTTATGTTCGATTTTAGGAATAAATTGTTTACTGTGAGGGTGGTGAAGCACTGGAACAGGTTGTCCAGAGAAGCCATGGATGCCCCTTCCTTGAAAGTGTTCAAGGCCAGGCTGGGTGGGGCTCTGAGCTACCTGGTCTGGTGAAAGATGTCCCATGGCAGGGAGGCTGGAACTAGATGAACTTTAAAGTCTCATCCCAAACCCAACCCAAGCATTCTATGATTCTGTGATTCTATGGTATGACCATTATTGAAGCAAAGCCTACAGCAGTGTATGGGTGTAACAGTCACAGCACTATCTACCTTCTCCATTACTTCCCTGATACACAAGACGTGCAGTCAGACCAAGGTTATACCCTAAAAGTAAAGATACACTCTTGTAGGCAGTTTCTCTACCTTAGCTCAGAGGGTTATCATATTAACTCAAAACCACAAAAGTATTGAGGAAAAACATTCAAAAAACATTTCTAGATTAAGTGTGTTTTTCAGATCGTCTATGTGACCTTTTAAGCTTTCCTTTTCTTTCTCAGTTCTGCTTTGATTCTTTCTCTGAAATGAGATCTAGGCTGCCAGCAGTGAAGTAACCCATTTTACAAATCCTGTTGTAGCTCCATCTGTTTTGCTTGAACTTTGTCCTTCCCATCTAAAACCCATAAAACTAATTAAATATATTATAAAATGTAGATGAGCTGTCTTGTGACTCGTAAGGTTGTTTTACAAATTTATAGTTATGTTTATACTGAAGTTTGTATAGAATAAGACCAATTTCTTGTAACATTCACAACATAAAGTATATAGTTGTCTAAACAGACTTAACTCAATTATACTATCCTTGCTGTGTGGGAGTAGTATACAAAAGCAGCCACAATTGATAGTAGGTCATTATTAATGATTTCTAGGTGTAAACTTCAGTTGTTTTATATTCTTACATACCATTTTATGTTTGATGTTTTCTTTTTCTTTCAAATCTTAAAAAATTTACATTTGTAAAGTATTTCAAGGGTAAGAATAATCAGTTGATAATGTGTCAGCAAATTGTCTTTATACATTTGCATCCCCTTGAATTGGTTACTAATATCCTCATCATTGTCTTTTTTTTTTTTTTAATATACGCTGTATGAGGTCTGGTGTGCAAAACAGTGATAAAATGTTACATAAGAAGATTTACCTCAGTTTTCTTGCCTTTGTGATTTTTTTAATGCCACTACAGACATTTCTATGGTATCAGCTATTTTTTTTCTCTTATTAAATTAGTTTTTCATCTCCCACATATTCANTCCTTGTGTTTTTTTTTTTTTTTAATATACGCTGTATGAGGTCTGGTGTGCAAAACAGTGATAAAATGTTACATAAGAAGATTTACCTCAGTTTTCTTGCCTTTGTGATTTTTTTAATGCCACTACAGACATTTCTATGGTATCAGCTATTTTTTTTCTCTTATTAAATTAGTTTTTCATCTCCCACATATTCATCTGAATTCTGTAAACTACATAGATGTAGCTCTTGGCACAGTATTTCATACAAACAAGAGAATGCTAAAAGAAAATACAGATGGATAGACTTCTAAAATACTCAGCTCTGATTTATGAGTTTCATTAAGCACGGTCACAAAGCAGAGCTGAGTAAATAGAAGGAAAACATCTTCATGGAGACATTTACAAATCCTTCCCTTGACTATAATCCTACCCCTTATATTTGCTTATCTTAGAAAATATTCAACAGGATTGTTGTATTGGATGATATCAGTAGGCAGACATGATAATTCTGGTACCAGTATTAGCATTTATATTGAGCCAGAAAATTATTATTTTCTGTTTACATGGTCTAGAAAGGCACAGCATTATGTAACATAATCACAAAACATACCATAAACAAATGATTAAAATATTAGAATGAACTATTTTCAAGCAATATAGTACTCAACAGATGTCCACAGAAAGGTGTTTAAATGAGGGACTGATACATATGTTCATCAAAATGGCAGGGCAATGGTTTTTGGTGTTCTGAGGTCCTTTCATCTGAGACTTTTGTGGTTGAATCTACAAAAAATGAAAACCATATTTGGTTTTTATCAACCTAGACTTATTTTTGCCAACTTTTCCTGAGATTGAAATAGGACATAGAGAAGTTCTGGTCCATTTAACAAAAAATAGATCTTTTAAGCCTGAAACAGAGAGTTTCATTTTGGGACACTCATTTGAGGACTAAAACTGCACTATGAAGAAACATCCTTTTATTTATATTACAATGCCGGAGAAGACCTCATGTAAATGCCTCACATTTATGGAATGCCTCTTGACATATATGTAAATATTTTATAGAAGGTGAAATAGCTTCAACAAAGGACCCCTACTCCATCATCTCCTAGCCAGAATACTTGGTAGAAGCCAGGTTTGGTTTTCTTTCTGCCCTAATTGGAACAGGGGAGCAATGAACCTTCAGCTTCACTGTTTGAAATCCCTCAGGAGGATCCCAGGCCCTTGCTCAGTGTTTTGGTTAGACAAAGAGAGTCAACTTTACAAGCACAGAGCAAGAGCACTCACCTGAGAGGTGGGTATTTATGGCACTCTGTTCAGAACTGTAAGATCTGTCTCCTGAAGAGGAAGGAACTCAGTTCAGCTTTCCTGTATCCAGAGTGAATGCACAAGCCACATTATTCAATGAAGGAGAAGATTATTTTCTGCTGGGAAAAAAAATAACCTATTCATGCATTTAACTGGAATAAAAAATTTAAAATCTCCCTTAGAAGGCATTTCTGTTACTTGATAAAAAGAGCAATTGTTCATATACCACTCTGATACTCTACTAAGAAGGAATAAGTAAGAAGAATATCCAGGAAAATGAGGCATAATTTGAGCACCTTTGGAGTTTGGAAATCTTTCATTTTCAGAAACTTGTTGATTGACATAGTCATTAGTGTTCTCAAGGCCATGCTCCTTGAACCAGAAGATGGAGCGGATCAAAATATGGTCACTCAAAATCGCTGTAAAATACAAGATTTTTAAGGATACACTCAAGCAGGAGAACAAATGCAAAAATAGAATGAAGAAATAAAAGCAAAAAACCTAATCCAGACTAAACTTCAAATGTGAGTTTTTATGTGAATGTCAACAACAGCCACTACAACATACAACAGAAGGCAGTTTCTTCCTTCCCCTCTCCATTTCCTCCCCTAAAATGATGATGAAATTTCACAGGTTCAGTTCAAGCTTCCACAGTCCACTTATCTTCTACCTTTGCCTGTGTGTTTTAAGCCCCTTTGCCAGGGTACCATTTGAGCTTGTGCAAACAGTGAGCTCATGCAGGTATACATGAGGTATTTATACCTCAATCAGGTATACATAAAAAGCAATTTTCAACAAGATCAGCTCTTGAAATGGCTTTTTGCAAAACTGTACGCTAAGCAACATGCTGATTCAAGATAGGGGACAGGACCAGAGCAAACTGCACCTGTTGGTTGTAGGTACCCTGAGAAGTTTCCCAACTCCAAATGTCATAATGCACACACTGATTAGAGCCAGGCAGTCTACTTATCCCTTGCACAAGAACATAAACATTATGGTCTAAAATATAAACCTTCTACTGATGTACAGAACATGTCACTTCACATCAGGAGTCCTAAAAGACACCAGCTGAGCTGTACTGCTGAAACATTTGATGTGATGACAAAGTAACTCATCATGAAGTGAGGTTTTAGAAAACAGGTGGCCATGTAACATGATGCAATTGTCTTAGTTACCTCCTTAACACACAGGTGATCAGAACAGCTGGAATCTGGAGATGGGTAGGCTGCCAAATGAGAAAGGATACAAACTACCCAGGAAGGAATGGTCCTCATAATGTAAACATCAGTCTCCATTTTTCAGATAGTCCAGGAACAAATCTGTGGTTTCCATTTTATGAGGGCACAGAGCCTCCTTGCAGCCTGGAATAACAAATGTCACTGTCTCACCTAAATAGGCACTAGCAGTTTTGATTATGTGAGCTTCCCACTGGACGATCCACAGAAGCAAACATTGTTAAGACCATCCCTCACTTCTTGCCTCCTACCTACAGAGGAGTGGCAACACTATCCAATAAATTGTTCTAAACGTTTGTGAAGAACATATTTCAGAAGAAAAATTGCAGGAAAAAAGAGGCAAGCATTCGATCACAAGTTCCGAAACTAAATTTCTTTAGTGGCACGGGCCCCATTAAATTCCTAACTTTTTAAAATTACATATTGTCCTATAGCCTTATTACATTTAAACTAATGTAGAATTCCTAATTCTTCATGAATAAATGAGTATGGAGACCTGTACACTTGTATTCATTCTTTGGCTGCTGTAGTATTCAGCTATAGACTTTAGTAAATTTATCTACATTATCCTGAAATATTTTTTAACAGTAAAGACAATGTATTGGGATCAAGCTTCATGCTGTGAGTGCAAAGAATAAAGCTTTTTATGTGGCTGTTGGCAGCTTTCTCTAATTATTCCCTGCGTTTACTTTCTCATTTACATCCAGACATAACTGGCAGAAAAGTGTATGGTTCATAACTTCATCCCATTACTAAAATGTAAAAAGAAATTGGATACATTTTGCTAAATCTCACCTTGTTATCTAACTGTTTCTGAGATCACAGCAAATAACAGACACCTGAATAAGAAGCCCTTTAATTGTATGTAATCAGAACTATTCAGTAAGGCCTTTTAGATTAATTATTTTTGAAAGCTAAGAATTGTTTTTGGGGTGTACATATTCTTTCAGTTCTAGGGTTGCTCATCAGGTTGGTTGGTAAAATTTTGTAGTTTTTGGAGTCTTTTAAGACACGGGGGGACTTGAGGGCTTTGGGAAGCATGTGTGTGGGGTTCAACATAATAGGTGCACAAGAAAGGAAATGTTCTAGGTATATAAGCCAAGTGGACAGCAGAAGTTGATGGTTTAGTTTTAATTTAAATGTTGCCTCACATTACTTCTTTTTCCCTAAGCAACTGTTTTTTTATAGCAGAAGCTTGAGTTCTAGATAATTTCTTCCAAGAAACAGTCTCCTCATCTCGTCAACAGTATTCTGATCACTGCTACAGGTAATACACGACAAAAATTGTTGCGACACCGAGAGTTGTGGGTATGTAACTGTAGAGATAAGGCTCCTGTAGACTTCTGTACTCTCTCTGTAGCTGGAGGCAAGCTGCCTGTCCTGCTGATGTGCATGCCTGTGTTCTGAAACCCATTTCCCCCTTTCTGACTAGTTGCAAATAGCATGAGGCACCCAGAGCTTCCTTCTCTGCTGTGGGCTGGAGGTGTCCCCAGACTTGCTGTTTGTCTCTGCCTGCCACACCCTCAGTTTCATACATTCTTCTGTTGCTGCTGTCTGCCAGGCTGCATCAGTCACACAGAAGACTTGAACTCCATCATGCAGAGATCTCCTCCAACACTGGGAGTAGGGATGGGGGAGGGGAACAAAAAGCAATGACAGATTTCCTTTGAAAGGCATGAAGTTCATATAGCTGAAGTATACAGTAAAACAAGGGCATAGATGATGTGATTACACAATGTCCAGGCTGGTAGAAAATACCCTGGATGAACTGTTGCAGAAAGAACCTACAAATACCCTGTATGGCTACAGCCAAAGTCTGTGCTTTGAGATTAAGGAACCAAAGCCTCCTACAGACACTGGAACCAGATGGAGTCTGACTCTCCTCTGTTGGTGTCACAGTTTACCCCTGATATTCTAGTTCAATAACATTTCCTTGGTAAAAGTTTATTATCTTTCAGAAAATAATATGATTACATATCTCACTTTAAGAAGTACCTGTGATAACACCCCTCTTCCTCCCATATAGGTTCCAGATCATGTACATAACTTCCAAATACTACTTTACTATCTCATATGCACAAGGGATTTCCTTGTTCTGAATTAGATCATTACTACTCAGTGTTATTTTCTGTATTGAGAAAAAAAAAGAACTACTCCTGGGTATTTGAAAAAACATAAACATGACCACTTGTAGTTTAAGCAAAACCTAGTAGGAGGGTTTGTGTTAAACTATTATTCTGTGGTTAATAAACAGCCATCTGTATATACAGACTGTACTTTACTGGGTTCTACTAAGAGTTATACTAATATTGATGAAGGGCAGCATAATCAGATATGAATGCTTTATCCCCTTGCACATGCAAGGCTGGCAACTCTTTCTGTATTTCATATAAGGTTCATGGTATATGTTGCATACAATTTAGAAATGCAATCTTAAAGAATGAATAAAAATTACTAGGTTATACATCTATATCATGGCAAAGAGTTGTAACTCAAAAATATGTTGACAGAAAAAAAATGGGAAAGACTGCAAGAGATAAGACAGTTCAGAGACTAGTAAGAACATAAAAAAAATAAAAACAAGCAAGGGAGATCTTGTGTGCTTGTTGTTTTACACTGAAGACACTAATTTTGCCTCTGTGGTTTATATTAATATTCTCTGATGCCTGTTCAGAAGTCCTCAGATCTAATAATTTTTTGTCTCTAAAATTACAGCCAATTATGGTAAGTAATAAGTTTACCACCACTGTTTAGTCTGTCACAGTAGCACATATTTTATTTCTTCTCCAAAGTGAACTATAAGCAGCTTTTTCTGTTCAAATAGAACAGTCTTGACAATATGCTACAGATCATTAAAAAAGCCCTCCTCAAACTACCTTTTGATCTGAAAAGGCACTTATATTTTTGCATTGATAAAGCTTATTTCACCTTCAATGGAGAAATCTCTTCTCAAATGACCATAATATATTTGTCAAATCTGATTTAATCCTGCTCTTGACAGCTCCCAAAGGAAGTGACTGGGGATGAGTCCATTCAATGTGTCTCTTAATCTTGATGTTTCAGTACCTGGAATTACTTACAGTTTCTGACTTACATGAGAAGTTTTAAAATGGTCATCAGAAAGGACCAGACATCTTCAAATGCATCAGCCAGAAAAAGTCCTTGCATTAGCTTATTTGTTGACCTCCCCAAGTCTTCCCAGCTTGGAATGATTCTAGTTATTTGCATGTTACTTACTGACACTTCCTTAAATTATGTGAAAATCCTTCCTCCTGGAAATGTCAGGTTGATTTTCATCATAGTTCAAGAAACGTACTTGGTTATGGGACAATTAACTTTATGTGCAAGCTTCATTATATTCTCCAAAACCAAAATGCCATCTGCTTCAGTTTATAGCACTTCTGCTACCATGCTTTCTTCTGTCTTTTACCAAGGAGCCTCAGGAAGAAAAAGTAATTTTTGAACACTGCAACTAGCAGAGACTTTTTAAGAAATCGCTGCCAAGCCTTAAAGAGGCATAAACTGATGATAAATTGCATGCATAAAAATATAGGTAAAATGCTGACTATCGTTGTTGTGGTTTAAAGGACAACAACTTTTTTTTTTTTCTCCTTCCTGGGGGGGGGTTCTTTGTTTTCCTACTTCCACCGGGACAGTTTCCAGCAGAGGTGAGGAGCCCACGG
>VZTR01011387.1:19116-40891 GCA_013400775.1 Chaetops frenatus
TATATGTCATAGAGACATGATTTGTTGATATTTTGGGTTTTCAACATAAAGCATTGACATTTCCAGAGTGGAGTGGTTTATTCAGTAGACAAGTGACAACAAAAGCCGAGTGACTCAGGGTATGTCTCTCAGTAATTCTGTGTAATTTGTATGTTTATTTCAAACAAATGTTACAAAATGTTATTATCTAACATTTCAGAATCTTAGGGATTCTGTATACACAGCTTACTTCTCCCTCCTCAGTTTTAAGCCTCAGACTGAGGTAGACATAGACTATGTAGCAAAACAGAAATGTGAGAACTCAAGGGTTTTGGTTGACTAGCTATGATAACTTTTAAAACAATACTGTCCTCTGTTTTCCTTTTTGGCCTTTCATTAAAATTAAACATCCTGTCAAAGGGATTTGTGCTCTGTCCTAGGACTTTAATACTGGTATCTTGCTTAAGCTATTTGGTAGATTGGTTCTTGGGAAGCAAGTCCATGTCTAAAGTTTGTGCACAGCACTTAATTTACCACAGTGGGATGGTGGCTACTCAGAAGACTAGAAAATAATGATTTTCAGAGTGTGGATTATATAGATAGTTTGTGTATTTGTAAGAGACAGGATGAGTCAACAAGGCATTACACTTGAATTTGCCATGAAGGATACTGAGGCCTAGAACTAGAGTGGGTACTAGAAGCAGGCTACCCATGGCAGGCTGGGAATCAACAGAAGCTAATATAGTCTCAGCTGCAAGTAGGTTGGTCAAAGGACAAATACCTGGGACCTACTACTTTACTCTGTCTCTGGCATTATACAAGTTTTGTGTTAAAGGCCCACCCATTAGGATAAGAGAGTGCCCTGCTGGGAAGTGGAGATTTTGGGAGTTTGTGAATAGAGGAGAACTCTGCAGCTTTAAACAGGTCACCTAGAGGATGTTTTGTGTTGGTTTATTGAGTGAAGCCTTCCAGGCTATTTTAGTTTAAATGTTAAGGCTAAGAGGGGGATTATATATCATATTACTTAATTCTTTGACCAAAGAGAGACTTGAAAAAAAAAAATCTGTCTGTGAAATGGCCAAACTGGGAATATTACTTTAGTAATAGTTCCAAAATGCCCTCCAAGCATTTAATTGAAATGAAGATTATTATGATGATTACTGTTATTATTTTAAAATATGGGTGTTAAGTTTACCACTGTTTACTATGATTCTTTATGCAAGATAAGTCTGAACTTAGATCTAACATTTTCTAGAATCTTATATCTTCCTGATGCAGGAGAGATGAGGGAATCTAAATTTCTTTTTTTTTAATCAGTCTTTATTTCTGGTTTTGTTTCTGTTTGTTTCTGCTTAATGTTGCTGTGCTCAGATCCTTCACATTGCAAAAGTTTTAGGCTTGCTATGGGTAGATAAAGATTTCCTTGCAGCTGACAGAAATAAAGACAGAAAGCAAATTAAATCCCAGCAGAGAATTAGGGCTTTGCTCCTCTCCCAAATTGCTCTCAAGACTTCAGTCTTACAAGCGAAAATACTGAGAAATAAACTTAACTGCCAGTGGTGCTGAGTAAGAATCCACAGGTCAGAGATTTCATGATGGGCCTTGGTCTAAGGTATTAAAAGCTTAGGTTCTTTTGCTTTACATTCCTATATCCCCCAAGCTTCTTGTTCCCTGTTTCCAAATAATTTTAGATTTAGCACATCTCTGGTTGTCTCTTTATCTTTTGGGTAAAAACAGGCAGAAAGTAATGCAAAGAAGAAATTTCAGAACTTTTCTAGACCTGCTCTGTTCAATTTGCTTTATAAATTAAAAATTAGGCTAAGGAAGATGTACTGTTATTTCATCCAAAGCAATCAGCTTTAAGTAGTTCTAGATGAAGGAAAAAAACCCTATCATTACCTGTACTTTTGCTCTCCCATTTGTCTATGTAAACTTAAATCTGTCTCTAACCCTACACTGTTTCAGCAATTTCACTTTTAAAATCTGTCCCCAAAAACACAGCTTACCTTCTCCTGCAGGTTTTTGATTTTTTAAAAATTTCCTCACTCTCCTTTTCCAGGCTGGATGGGGAACGAATGGGCAGAAGACCCCACTTAATTCTTTCCTGAATGGAAGGGCAGAAAATGACCTGAGACAATTTCTGCTCTTTTAAGGTAGAAATAGTAGCAAATCTTGAAAATTGGGATTGCAGAAAAGGCATCCAATCTGAGGAGTATGTTGTTACAGGTAGTTATGGACATTGCATACACTTAGTGATTGCTTAGCATTTTCCTAACTATTTACTTTTGAGATCTGGCATACTTTATGCATCTCTCTGGGTCATGTTCCCCTTTCCAGCTAGATAAAGGTATTTTTCTACCTGTAGAGATAGAAGGGAAAAGTCTCCCTACTGCTGAAGGTTCTTGTTCTCCATGTCAGATCCCTTTTTAGGATGGAATGTCCCTAAGAATTCTGATTGCAGATGAGAAGTTATCAGTGAAAGTAAGCATATGTTGAAATTGTTCAAACCAAAACCTGAAATGTGCGTGGACTCTGTCCATACCCTTTAATATTGTTGTTGTTATTTACTCATAAACTTTCTGGTCTGATGTCAGTACCATCAATCACAACAAAAAGTTGAAGTGGCATTATAATGCATTTATGGGAAGTATTTCAGGTTCATAAATTACTTCTATTTTTATGGAAAATCTTATTCTAAGCATTACCTATACCTTACTAGGGAACACAATGTTCTCTGTTGAAATGATGAGCTGTGTTTAACTAGCAAAGATGGCTGTATGTTTTCTGTGTGAAACTGTGTATATGTGCATGTATATATTAACAGATGTGAATTAACCTGCATAGCCTGCCAGAGAAGAATTGGTTATTGAAATCATTTAATGATTAATTAGGCCAAGCAGAAACATATGCCCACACACCCTGTCACAACTGCACAGCAAGGTATTCCCGTTAAGGAAGCATGGATTTCTTGCACGTATGGTCTGCAGTAGACTTAGACAAATCAGAACTTCCTTGACTTTCTGTGTTAGGGACAGAGAACATGTATGTGGACAGTGGTATGTGTGGCAGTTGCTACTTGAATTGAAAGGGCTGGAAATACAGGTAATGCAAGAGAGTGGACAAGTGTTTTGTACAAAGCTGCATGCAGCAGTGGCAAAGCTGGAAACAGAGCCAGGTCTCTGAATGATTGCAGCTAAACATGCTCTATACTACCCTGTCTGCCAGACAGAGAAAGGAATAGGCTGTGGTGGAAGGCAGAGAAAGAAAAGTCAAACTTTATCACTTCTCAGAAAAAGACTATCTTTGCAGAATCTGCTTGTTCCCTTTACATAGTTCCCAGCAAGAGAAGTGTTAAACCAGCATTAAGAGTCCTCATTCCTCCTGGGATTTGGAACATAACAGCAGATGCTAAGGTTACCTTTGTCCTGTCTCTCCAGTGAGGCTCTAGTGCAGGCACAAACAGAAGGTTGCTCTCTTCCCTTTCTACTATGAATAATCATGGTTTCTCACAATGATTCAATTTAAATTATAAAGAATTAAGGTAGTGGAACTGTCTAGTTGAAAAGTAACACAGTCTTTTGAGGACAGATGAAGACTGCTCACTGAGTTCAAATCTTTTTTTTCTAAAGGATTTCCAGAAGACAATGCTGTCCTTACTCCTCTCATAGGAGGTGGGAGTCAGCAGCATTTACCACATCCAAGGCTGAAAACCACGACACAAAATCCCTGAGCTGCTCAAGATGACCTCATAGCTGAACCTTCCCACACTGTAGTTTCTCTGCTTCCCTTGTTTCTCTGGGCCATGTTGGTATAAATCACCATAGTCCTGTTTTAATAATTGGTAATCATTCTGATGCAAAAACAAGGCAGTGCTGCCCTAGTGGATAGATGATGAAATTAGAACTAAGAAAGCCTGAGATCTCAATTATGCCACTGATTTGTGGGGTGATCATGGTCAGATTGCCGTTCTCTGCCTCAGTTTTCTCCTTTTGTAAATTGGAGGCAATTTGTTCACTTTGCAATTGCCCACCATGGATATGAATGGTGGTTTGTGATGTAAATAAGGTGGATTCAGGGTTTTAGTTTTTTTATCTCTATTTTTGACCCTCATCTTTGACAGCTTTGTATTTTGTGCCATCATTTTCACTCTGCACTTTTCAAACAAGACTATATGGGAGAGGACTCTTTCCTTGATGGTAGCTCATATGCAGTAGTCAAGATACAATGTTGACAGAAAAAGCAGTGAGGTGAAGTTCCAGACCATTCATTCTGACAGATGACAGCAGAAACAAATGTGTCTCACTTTTGCCCTACTATTTACTCAAGCAGAAAACAAAACAATAGAGATGGGAAAAGATCTGAAAGAGCTGTCACAGAACAAGTGCACCATGCCAATAATTTGAAGGATTAAGGACCCCAAGCTGCATGTCCTGACACAATAGCTAGGGCCATCCTGTTCACTGGGTTCATGGATTAGAGGGATGTTTCATATGATTCTGGTTTTCTTTTCAATTCTAGTTGAACAAACATAGCCTGTGTGCTTGCAAATCCCTTGTTAGCAATGCAGAAGGTCAATACAATTTCCCTTTCACTACATTCTATGATTTTGCCTTTGGAAAATGTTGCACTTGGTCTGTCTGGATGCCTTCACAGAATCAGCATGACTTTGTGTCTGGTTTAAATAGAGTGATGAAGAATGGTGGGAAGCCCAGAGAAGGGGCCTGGAGTCAGTACACCTGCATTGAGTTGGAGGCACTGGGAGACTGACCTGAGACACATTTGATTTTCTTGTTTGAGCTGCTGTCTTATGAAGTAGGGTAGTTCAACCATGAAGTGTACTTTTGTTTAGGCTATGGCTATTGGAAATGGCAGGATTTGGGATCAGTGATGTCAGAATTTTATTTTAAAGGCTTCCCTGTTTTACAGGGATAAAAACATGGTGTTGCTTTAGTGCTGTGGAAAGTTTATCTGGGTTTGAGTCCAGTAGGGATTTTTCTTCTTCTCATGTCACTGCCCACAGGCTGTTAAGAAGCTGTCCCATCCAGTTCTTGTGTCACCTCAGGCAGGAGATTGCCATTCCAGCACTAAATATGTGTCTCCTTTAACATAATCTAGAGGTGCAATTTAGGAATTTCATGGTCAATGACATAAATTCTCATCATCAGGGAAGATGATCACAGAAGTCCCACAAACTTTAATAAGTGAAGAGTATTTGTGCCCATCTACTTATTACCTATGAACATTTGTCATTAAGAATCTAAAAAGTTACATGGTTTGTGGGAGCACAGAAAGATTTCACTAGAGTTATCGCAGCTCCTGGGACCAGCTCCTGGGACTCAAATACTCCCTGTCACTTCTCTTTTAACCTCACAGCTCAAAATTTCCATGGGAAGGATGGGGGTAGGGAGCAAATGTGCAGTATAGCCAGTCTTCCTATTAAGAAAGATTCTGATATATGTTTGAGTGCTTTTTGTCTGTGTTGCCCCATAATCCATTTATCTCTGTTTTCTCATACTAGTTATTTAGCCATTACATTTGTCTTGTTTCAGTGAGGGTACTTAGATTAGCATTAAAATTCCAATGCACCTGGGTAATGTCTCAGAGTTGTAAGTGTGATGCAGTCTTTGTATGTGCACACAGGACAAACCCCTTAAAGAGAGGGATGCCTGTCAGTTGATGTTACTGTGAAGGCTGTTAGTTGCTCTTATGGGCCTCTACCTGAACTATCAGCAGTTAGTTTCCTGCTGGTACTTGTCCCTGAGAGACACTGTTCAAGAGAAAAATAGGGTTCAGTCCTTGCTCTGGGGCAGTTTGCTGAGGATGCAACAGCAGTGGGAGATATTCATTCATTCATTCAGCCTGAGATGTCTCTGCATTGATTCAAAGCAGTAACTTTGTGATGAAGGATTTGCTCCCTCTGGTAACATAGCTCTTTGCAAGAAGGGCTGAGTTAGCTTCCTAATGAAACCATTGGCCCTGCTACACACTTCAAGCTCTTGTGTTCACGTGTCATCTTAGACTGACTGCTGTTACTAGTTTGGCTGCTAGTAAGATAACAGTCCATTACATGCCTTTTTTAACAGCCTGGACACAAGCAGGAAGGCAGACTTCCTGCTTTTGAGGGGAGCAGGAAGATGGGGCATTTTAGGAGACAAATGTTTGATATTTTCAAAATGAATAGCAGATGGGCAGCTGTAAAGTCACCTGCTGACAGCAGTGAGGTACAAAGCCCTCTCCTGTTTCAGAGGAAATGCTGGTGTCTCAGAGATAGCCCAAGTAAGGTTTGAAGGGTTTTTATCAACATCAGCTACGTGGGGCAGGCTTGGGGTTTGAGCATATTTTGAAAGATATCTCCTCTTATTTAGGCAAATTTTCAGCACAGTTCAACAGCTTTTGAAAATTGGGTAATGTATGTAAGTGTGCTTTCACCTAAAATCGTCATTTCTCCATGGTTTGACTTGCAATTGCCTGCTGCTGTGGGTGGGACTGGTGTGGTGGCCATGCCAGTGCTGAGGCTGTAACAGACCTGACTCCTCTGTTGCCAGCAGAAAAGACCTACATTTGTGCACTCCTTGTGATCTTGTCAGCTCATTTTTACTGTTCCATAGTGTCCATAAGCAACTGTATAATCTAAGGATAGTGGGAGTGGTATTTCAACAGTGCAGTTAAAAAATACAGTCCAGAACTTCTTGCACTGAGAAGCACTGATGCATTAGAGAGGCAAAACCAGGTTTACTTGGTACTGCTGGTGTATCTGCCTGAGGAATGAACCTATCCTGCTAAGCAGCTATCTGCCTTCGTCACGTAAAAACCTGGAACAGAACACCTCTCCTAGATTGGTGGATTGACATTCCTGGGTTCAGAGATGAACCAGCAAGTCCCCAGTCTAATTAAGGCACTTGAACTGGTTTTTAGAAGCACTGTTTCAGGAGCAGAGACAGGCAAACAATGCTTGCACACCCTGAACAGATCAGGAGAGAACAAGGTTACAGTGTTTAACTGTCTACCTACATTGCTCCTGGCTTCTGCCTCTTTTACATGGAGATGTACATATACACTTGCACACATTTGGCACTTCAGTAAGTCTCTAAATTAAAAATCAGCATTTCAGCTCTGAGGTGAATCCCAGGCCTTGCTTTCAATTATTCTCACAGATGGCTATTCTTATGATGGGGATTTTTTGAGGTTTTGTTGGGGGGGTGGGAATACCAATGACTAAATTTTTTTCTTTTTTTTTCTTCTTGATGCCATTAAGCCTGGGTAATATGAGGTTTTGTGCCTAAGTGGGTTCAATGGCTTTGGCAGGATGCCACAAATTTTATCACCTTTCTCTCCATCGGATGAGAGAGAAACAGACATCTATTTTCTGCCCTAGGTGGATTTCAGATTTGAGATTTCCTGGCTGTCCATTCTGCTCTGACATGATGGTCACGTTCCTCTCTCCTGGGGATTTCAAGAAGCAGAGGGCTGCTCGGGATCATCACTGCAAACTTCCTGTCCCCATCTGGAAGGCAGCTAGCCTGCCTTTTGTATTTATTCATCTCTCTGAAATGAAGGAGATTACTCCAGCTGCCCTTGAGAGGTTAATGTGCTTTTAGAGGGAACAAAGTTTGGGGTTAAACTTCCTTTGTGTCTTCTGGTCATTGAAAACAAAACACGTTTGATCTTTTTAAAAAAAAAAAATTACAGATTGAGATCTAATTAATTTCTTTTGGCAGTTGATTTGAATTATTTGGTGATTTTTTTGATTCATGCATAGTATTCAAGTAAAGACATACCATATTCTTATGTCTGTCAGTATATTAAAGTCAACAGGAACTTTGAAGTGAAAATGAAAGAAAACACAATGATAACCTCTGAATATTAAAAAAATTTCACATGATGTGCCATGATAGCTTAAGAAGGATGAAATTCCCTGTGTGTCCATGGTGTTTCTTCCTTATACAGAGGCAGCACAATCGGGCCATCTGTGGATTGGTACCTTCATGTGTTTTGTCTGTATGCTCTGGAGTCTGGACTGCCTTTCACCCACTTTTGTGGAGTACCCAAGCTGATCTAGGAGTTGTGCCCTAAGCATTAATGAAAACAAAATAGTAATATTAATAGTAATATTAATCAAATGAAAAGCAGTGTGAACGAGACAGAAATTCCCCCGTCCTCTATTTGATCTTTTTTCCCCAGATGGAGCATTTCGTGATTTACCAGAGTCTTCTTCCCCCTTCCTTCATCTCTTCCTCCCCATTCTTCAGTGAATTGTGTTACACAGCACAGAGACACCGATGGCTGCATTGAAAGCCCCATGCTCAGCCGTGTGCCCACCCGCACACGGCTTCCCCAAGCGCTCAGTTCTCAGCCAATGTCACCTCGCCAGGAACTAACAGCGACCGACACACGCAACAGGTCGGGCAGGGGCCGCCGCGCCGTCCATTCCCGGGCTGCCAGCCCGGCGGCCCCCGCGCTGCTCCGGCCTTCCCGCGGTTCGGCTTGGCTTCGCTTTCCCGACTGCGAAGCGCAGGCCCGCTTTCCTCCCGGTCTCCGGCAGGGGCTCGCTCCGTGCCGGCGCCGAGCGGGTGCTTCCCGCGCCGCTGCCGCCGGGCGGGCGGGGGGCGGTGCCATCGTGGCCGCCGCCTGCTGGGGGAGCCGCGGCGGCTCGGCTCGGCTCGGCTCGGCTCGGCTCGGCGCGGCTCGGCTCGGCTCGGCTCGCTGTGCCCGCTCNCGGGCACGGAGGCTGCCGTGCCGCTCCCAGGTAAGGTCCTCTGCGCGGGTAACTTTGCGGGCCGGCCGGGGTTTTCACAGCTGTGGCAGCTGGTCATTGCCCTTCTCTGCAATGGAAATCGCCTTGGCTCCATTTTATTCTTGAGATTATTTATACCCATAAGGACTAGTCGTTCTTTAAAAGGCCATTATGCTGTGGGATATTAGCGCCTCTTTTTTTCCTAGTATCCAGAGACGGTGTCGATGTTACACCACAATTTTTGCCAGCCTTTATTCAAGCCGTATTTGCAGGTAGAATAGATTGCAGATGCAGAGAAGTAGGTTTGGGAATGAGCTTCTGGTGCTTGTAAATAAAAATGCTATATTTCTGTCAGGGGGAAGGAGGAGAAGGTTACAACATTGCTTTTAAAATGAGAGGGAATGAACACGGGCATTTTCTGTATACCTTCGGACTCGGCAAACTGAGTGAATCTGGTTTGGGGAGTGTGTGTCTACTTGTCCCGAGAGAGCTAAAGCCAGGATGTATGCATTACGGTTGTTCATTCATCAGCGGCTGCAGATAATGCAATTACCAAGTCAGCGGCGCATGGATGCTGCCCTGCGTGCGACATGCTGAGAATACTCTAGTTTAGGAAGCCAACACTTGCTGTAGTTTGGATAAAACAGAAGCTGGGGATGGCAGGGTATGAAACCATTGTGTCTTTAAGTGGAAAAGAGGCTACTGGTTAGTCTCACTCTATTGTTTCTGAAGATTTGTATTTTGTATGCTTCTCTGCAGAGGTATAAATACCTTTTGCAAGCAGTTCATAAGGAATTCAGGAGGGAAAAATAATTGACAACAGCTTCAGGTGTCACCAGTGCCTGATGAATGGTAGGTGGTTTAAATGTCTGAGAATACGCAGTAGTTTTAGTTAAATCCTATCATAGAAAGGATTCATTTAGCTCTCAGTTTTTTATTTACAGATCAGATTCTGCACCCGGGGTATGGCTACCTCACTCCTGAGGTGTCTTGGAAAGGAAGTAAAAAAAAAATCACCAGCATGATTACCATGGACACAACTATTCCTTATTTATTTATTAGGCTATTAGGGTAATGAAGAAAAGCCATGCCTACCCTGCTGTGCAGATCTCATTTCAGCAAAACTGCCTGGGCTCCTGCTGTTACCCTTGTTTGATTTTTAACCAGTAAGTGCCCTGTGCTCGTGTCAGTGCTGTGGTTGTTACTTCTTTATGTATGGGTTCAATAAAGGAGCCCCCAAATTAAGGGTGCTTATGTGGAACCCAGATGGTTGATAGTGGGATTTGTTCTAAGTAGAATATTTTCTTCACTCTTCTGCCCAAAGATCAGTGTTTCCTTACTTGTAGTTGATGCTTTGTATTCTGCATGGTATTGCTAATACTGCTGCTGCTTTGGGGAAATACTTGTTATATTAGTATTTCATATTTATACGTTATGCCACTTGAAGATTGTTCTCGCCTTTATGTGTTGATACCTTGTCATAAAAAGAAACTGGATCTTGTCCCAAATGCTTTTCTGCCTAGAAGGTCTGGAAGGGAAGGGGTGGTTTAACTTGCTCAAGGTTAGTCGCAGATTAGTATCTCTTGGCTTCTAGAGGCTGGACCACAGTGGTTCTGCTGCATGGATAGACAGACAAAATCATATATGTATCACATTAGTGTCCCTAATGAATCCCTTTTCTTTTTCTTTTGCTCTCCCCTTTTCTTGTTCAGTAGGCATACTTATTATATTTAAATAGGAGAAGTTATTTTTAAAGATAATCCTGTTCTGCAAAGCAAATATGGATCCATAATGATATATAAAGTAGTGATATTTATAGAGTTAAAACACAGCAAGTTTGCCTTTTTTGGAATACATCAGGTATTTTGTAAACAGACACAGAAACACACACATACACCCAAGCTCACACCTAAGCTGTTTAGAAGAAAAATAAGTGCCAAATAAATTTCATATGCCCAGAAGGCTAATCTAAAAATCAGGAAGGTAAGAATTATGTGCTCCATGTGAATATTATTTGTAGCTTCCTTTTTCTTTGATACATAAGTGATTCAAAGAGTACAAATGTAAGGATTCCTCCAAAGGAAGGTCATGTGATAAACAGGTCTCTTCTTGTGTTTCCTGTTTGTAGGGGAGGGAAAAAATTTGGAGTAGGGGGAAAGGAGAACTCAGAGAAAAGTTGAAGCACTCTGCAAGTGTTGAATTACAAGTTTATTGTTTTTGCAAAGGTTGAATCTGGGGGAAAAACAGGAATGTTAAACCTTTGTGAAAATTACATGTTGTATTCTGAAGAATGCGCTCTGTGTATGTGGGTGCAGCATATGTGTGCACACACTTGGGTCACTATTAAGACATGGTAGCAGATGTTCACAGAATTTACATATACTGATGTGTTACTGTATACAATGTGCTAACTAATTGATGAACCCACTACAGAATGCTTTGTCTCAATGGTATTCTGCAGTAGAGAGCTACACTGGTTCATTCTCTGTTTCTCAATGTTTCTTTGGTGTTATTTTTCAGTTTTTTATACATTGACTTTTGCTAAATGCCCCTTTGGTCTTATGACAGCACAGTGCAGATAGGGAGACCAAAACAGTGCCCTTGCTGGTTTGGTTTGCTTTAAGCAAAAACTGTAATATATAACTCCTAAGATGGATGAACAATCACAATATTTTCTCCCTCTGCTGAGTCCTTTGCAATGAGCTACAGAGGCTCTGTTGGTCTGATCCTGAAGTCTTCAATCTCTTCCATAATCCCATTATCTGCTGTGGTGCTATATATGTGAATGAGCATTAAGGAATTAGGTTGTACAGTGTGTGTTGTTTGTAGTGCAAGTTAAGACAGGGTCAGCACTTTCATTGCTTAGTGTAATTTATATCAGAGCAGAGGCTACCTATAGGATTATGGAAACTGCTGTGCCTTTAAGAGCAGACAAGTCTTCAGCTGAGAAGCTTTTAAAAATTTTTTTTTAATTTTTTAAAATTTTTTGTGAGATATTTGATTTGGATTTATTCAGCATTGGAAAATGTGCTGGCAGCATGGATAAAGTTCAGTGTTCTTTGAAAATTGTTTTTCCTTTAGGCCTTTGAAGTTCTCAGTCATGGGTAGGTTGTTTTAGTCTTTGCTCTTATTGTGTAAAAGGCTATGCTAGGGCTTTTACTTGCTGCTTAGGATCTCTGAAGTAGGAGCTTAACAAAAGTCTGGGTTTTCAACAATGCTGGATACTGAGATGCTTTCCTTCACTTTTTCCTTTTCCTTGGGTGACTGACACTTAGTCTGTATATCTAAATAAGGCTCCATGAACCTGACCTTTGACTTTAGTATGATTTCAGCCTCTGCTCCTTTGCAGACTGTATTGTAACCCTTCTGCTTGTCACAGTATAAGCAGGTTTTGGACTTAGTATTTGGATCGGTTAGAGGAGAGGGTTTGGATAGTGATGATGTCATGTCTTCACCCTGAGCCAAGAGACTGCTTACCCAAGCATGACAGTAAAGGCAAATGTGCTACTGTAGGTGTCTTTCAAAGAAGGTGTCATACTGATGCCATATGTGCTTGGGTTCATCAGCATTTGAGTTGTTTTTGCATGAAAATTGGTCCCTGCCAAACTGCTTGGACAGTGATGGTCAGCCACTTTGTGATAACTGCCAAATAGATACAGTCATGCCTCGCTCTCCTTAGGGTTGCTAAAACAGACACTATGTGCCATCACAGAGAGAAATACTATTTAAATACTGGAAGGAATAGCACTTCTGTATGTGCTTTTTCGTGGTTTCACTAAGATATAATGAAGCATGATTAAGTCATTTTGGATTCCTGCATCACGGATGCTGTTCATTGGAATGTCTTTAGGAAAACAAATAGTATTAGATGAGAATAATGAGGTAGAAAAACTGGTTTGTGATATGCTTCTCAGATCAGACACTTTCTATTGGAATTTAGGTGTGTGAATGCCCATATGTCAGTTGGTATTTTATTCTTTCTCACTTCCTTTACATCTTGACATCTGTCTAATGTGTATGATATAAGCCTGGGTGTTTGGGTTTCTTACCTATTCAGAGTAAGAGGAGATGATCTGGATTGATTTTTGGGCAAGTTTGTTCCATATCCTGTGTGAAGTCTCTCTAGCCACAGATTTACAGTATAGTGCTAAATCTGTTTCTTATCTACAAATGCCAGCATAGGCAGGCAACTCTGCTATCACTTTCCAGTTGAAAGAAATGAGATGTGGAGAGGTAAAGCAATTTCTAAAAAAATTTATCTTTTATATCCATAGACAATCTTGTAAGAGTTTATTGATGTTTGCCCTCTTCATAAACAATAAAAACTTTGAAGTGAGTGACCTTATCTTAGAAAGCAAACTGTTACTAAAATTATTCTTTGCTAGGAAAACTTCTGAAATAATTCTAAATAATTCCTCTTATCCTGAGAACTAAGAAAAAAGTATTTATTATTGTGACAGCTGGGGATTTTCAATGCCTCCATCAAAATGGGTAAACAGGAAATGGCAGCATGCACAAAAAATGTAGTTTGCCTACAGATTTGGTTTATAGCTATAATGGTCTTTCAAAGAATCAATTATTTGCATATAATAACAATATGAATGAAATCTGCCCCAAGACCAGAAGGCTATACTGGTTTTGAATAAACACTGTAACACTCATTCACATAAGGAACAGAAGTTATATTTTTCTTAGAGCAGAATAAACATTATTAGAATGAAGATGAATGTTTGGAAAAGGAGACTGATACCAGAATATGAGTCTATTTTCCTTTGTTTCTATGTCTGTATTGATCCTAGCATTTAAGAGTCAAAAGTAGGGGTTGGTGAATTATTATTATGAGCTTTGTGAGTTTCTGACCACTCTCAAGTGTGTGCAGTGTTGCCATTACAAGACACACCAGTGGTGCCAGGAAGGCCAAATCTAATGGTCCTTGCAGTCAAATGCCTTTTTGTAATCACAGGTGTGGTTTTTCCAAGTTAGGCAGGGCAAGTTAGTTGTGTGAGGCCCTAAGAGAGAAAGGCCAGATTTAGGGACTGTGCACTTAGACTTTTCCCCAGCTACATCAATAGCACTAATGACATGTAAGGTAGTGTTAGCCCTCACTTACATGAAGCCCACAGTTTAGAAGAGATAAGAGAAAGCACAGAATCTTGTTTGACATAATCTGCTGATATCTTGAAAATATTCATATCAATTCATCTGAAAGTTTGTACAGCATTTATGGTAGGTAATGATATAATTACAAAAACAGTCTAGTTGAATTTATAGATATTTATCCTTTTGTCACTGGTGTTACTTAAGAAAGAGTACAAGACTGAACTGGATCAGTTTCCTACTCTGTCTATTCTGTTGTGATGTGCTCTGACTGAACTCTTTAAATACTGGGAAAGACTGTTTGTTCAAGTAAGATATGTCTTTGTAGTGGTGGTACTTGTAACTTCCTTCTATTGGCCAATTTTGTAGAATTTTATGGAATAAAGTGTTGGTTTTACAAATGGTTATTTTTCTGAAAACTTGGCTGAAATTTATTTGTATGTGAAGTACCTTTAAGTATCATGGAAAGCCATTCTTGTGTTTTGGGGACAAGCCAGTCACAAAATATAAGCTGTACTGAGAGAGTTGCCAGTCATGCAGCACTGAGCTCCACAGACACTTGTTGGATATTAAAGTGTGTTTGGCAGTCTTTTGCTTCACTCCGAATTGAGCTCTATATGGTCATGACAGAAGGCAGACAAGCCAGTGCTAGGGGAGAAGACCCCAGGAAGATTAATGTGACCTTTTGATGTCTATATTGTGCCTTGGAGGATGACCCAGGTCCTAGATGCAGGTCCCTAATGCACTGGCACCTGGGGTCTGACTTCATACTGTCCCTAGCAAAATGTCTGAACTGAGTGTGAGTTGAGGCTGCCTAAAAAGGCTCCTCACACTGCTAGCTGTGTCTAAGCTTTTCTCTGGCAATACCAGGAGCGTCACTGAATGCTCATCCTGAGCTTCCTTCCAGGAAGTAAGTGAATTCAGTGCTCTACACAGTTGTGAGGATACAATCTCTGTCACCAGAAGCCTTAGAGAAGATCTTTGTGTGGAGTTCCCTCTATCATGTAGTATGAGAGATATGGCACGTGGTATTCAGTGTATCAAATTAGAATTACCAGTCAAGTCTTTTGTTGCAATAAAAAATTGCAATGAATTTCTGCCCAGTGCCCTGTGCCAGTATAATGTGTTTCAAGAAGGTATCTTCTCAGAAACCTGTTGGGCACAACTCTGCAAAGTTGAAAAAGAATATATCACATACACAAACATGTTGGGGGGCAGTTAAAAGCTATATATGCCCCAGAGTTACAGTTGCTGGAAAAAATCATTAGGTATCGTGATTTCTCCTGATGCAGTGCGACATTTGAAGAGCCAGAAATAGTACTCGTGATACATTTTAATAGGTGACTAGATATTTAGTTTTGTTTCTTGTCTTGAAAAGTCTGTGCTGTCAGTACAACTAGACTGAAAGCTTTTAGGTTGATTAATTATTAAAACAAGCCACTAAATATTTTACGCATTTTAATTTTTTTTATCTTATCTATTGATACTTTTCTTCAAAGAGATTACAGTATCAGAGGAAAACCTTACTACAAGATGTGCCAAGAATTTATATCACTTCCTATAAAAGATTAAAAGTGCAAAGGTTGTGTAAATATTCGTTTCCTCACTCTGTCTTTACTTCAGTTTCTTCCCCCTTTCTCTAGTACCTCTCTGAATTTTTTAGTTGGGTAAGTAACCAAATAACCTTTTCTTTTTTGAAAACTTATATGTCCAGCAGATGTGAGCTCCCCTCATATAAGATGATATATGAATGTACAATAAATGCAAATCCATGTGGCAGGAAGTTTGCTTTCTAGAAGATAGGAGGTGCCAAGCAACAGTACTGCTGTAAGAGTAGGATAGACACACTCATAAAGAACACGTGGTTTGTGTCCAACCTTGCCATATTATTAGGCACTATCTTTTAACATATCTGTGAGTTGTGAGTCTTTAGAGCCAACTATACAAGTGTACAAAAAGTAATAGAATGAGAGACTCCAAACCTGGAAATCACATTTCCTCAGACACTGAAGACACTTGTATTTGTATTTGACGTCTTGAGAAAGGCACCAAAATCCTTGCTTGCTGTTCTAACACCTAGATGCTTCAAAAAGCTCTACAAATTGTGTTGTGAATCTCCTAAAAGTGGTGCTTAGTTACACATATGGCAGTGCACATACGTGCACACAAACAATATATTATTGTTGTGAACCTTTTTTCTGTTTTATTGCCTGGATTCAAAGAGCACTGGCACCAACTAAGATCAAAGTCCTCATAGGAATATGCTTGTGCGAATACACCAGAGACAGCATTGACCCAGAATGCTTGGACTAAGCGAGTGAGAAGACTAGAATAGGGAGGACTGGGAGGAGGATGAAAAGGCAATGGGGCATAGGGCTGTTGACATGGACTCTTGCATGAGGTATGAGATGGGTCCTGGTGGACTCCACCTTTTCATTTTCTTTGTAGTTTGGCTTTGGTCTGTGATCTGGCATTACTAGGCAGTTTGCATATTTGTTAGTGAGTCCTTTCCTGCCTCAGACAGGTATGAGACAAAGCTAGCAGAAAAAATCTCACAGACATTCTAATCTCTCTTTCCTTGCAGTTCACGTAGTTCAGTGAGACTTCCTTTGTGAGGACTTTCATAAGTAATACACTGCTTATTTAATTGTGAGACATATTATCCATAAAAAAATGCCTGAAAGTACTAGGAAAGAAAAGAAACTTCACAATGGTTTCAAAGAGAGATTGATGTTCTTACTGGATGTATGACTGATACTCACGACTGAACAGATCTTCAAACCTGGGTATACTTATTAACAGTAAGCTTTTAATGAAAGTGTTCTTAAAATATGTATAATTTTCTTTAGTTTGGTACGTGGTGTCTAGAACACTGTTCTAAAAATATCTATGTTTTAATCACGAGGCTATGCTTGTTTTCTTTAAAATTATTTATACTTAAAAAAAGGAAACAAAGCCCTCAAAGACCATTTCCTATTACAATTTCTGGGTCACTGCACCCCATTGTATAACAAATGAATATGAATAGAGTAAATGACTGGCCATCAGTCTTTGTTTTTCTGGTGTTAAATGCTACTCATGCTTTATTTCTAATTAGCTGAGAAATGTGATGTATCTTTACATGATTGTTGTGATCTTTTATAAAAGCACTAGTCGGTATCTGTGTTGGTACTAAAACCAAACAGTAAGAACTCCAAGAGAAGGGGTTTATCAAACAAGTAAATTAGGTGGAGATCCTTGGGTTAGAAGCTATGGAGGGACAGAAGGGAATACTGTTACTTAGCTCTGAAGGATGGAAAGTGGGATAGACTTAGAAGTCAGACGTTCCACATAAAATCACTCTGTTCAGTGCAGGAAATGAATGAGGCAGAGGTGTTCCTTCTCCCTACAGCTGGCTTTAACTCATGGCACTCCTGCCAATAAGTTTTTTTCCTCAATGTACATATTTTGTGTGGCTGTTTCTCTTTGGGTGGAATTTTGATTAAAAAGAATCCAAGTCTCTTGTTGTGCAATCAGTTTGCTGGCAGATCTAGAAGCACCTCAATATCTCACCTCAGCTCCTTCAGCTTCTCCCTTTGGGAGGGAGTTTTACAGAGCCCTCATGTGTGCATTTGTAAGATTGGGAGATAGCATCTGGAGAATCACCTGCTGTGTTGTGAGGCCTCATTAGAGAGGGAACAACAACAGCTCTTTGCCATCTCACAGCCTTCACTTTTGTTCTTTCTTGCTGTCTTGCATTGTTTTTTACTAGAACAAACAAGCTATGAGCGCACTCAGATGCGTGTTATTTGTGCCCAGTGAAAACCATCATGTCAGGCATGCACTCATTGTGTTGATCTGAACAAATGTTCTGCTGCTGATACTGCACTCGCTAGAGCTCAGACACTGTGTGAGCTGTGGTATTTTGTGAGTCATGCTTCATCAAGCTGTAACTGTTAGCTGTGTTCTAGCCTTTACCAGTACAAGGGACTCAGTATTTGATTCAAATTTACTGGACTTGATGGAAACAAACTCATTGCCTTCAATCAACTAGATTCATCCACAAAGATTTTGGGCTGAGTTGTCAGGATAGGATGTTAAATAATTTCTCCCTTTTGAATTCTTAAATTTCACTACATTGGTCTGGAATGAATAGAGAGTGAGGGAGACTGTGGAAATTCTGCAATGGCATTGCAGTTACTTTTGAGCAACATTTGAGGCTTAGTGGATGCTATAGCCTGTTACTGACATACCACAGTTGACATGTTCCATAGCAGATACCAAGAACAGCTCTTGAACACCACGTTGTTTGCCCTGTGATTCTAGCCACCACTGAAGAAATTCTCTGCTGTGAAGAGGAGATGTTTGCAATTTCCAGAGGTCAGCCCAAGGGGAAGGTCCAGTCATGAGTGGTTCAGTGTTCCCTGTGGCTCTAGGGCTTGTATAGATTCCTCAAAGAGACTTGATAGAGGAGCTCTGGTTAGTGCCACAGGTACTACCAGCTCACAGTCCAGTAAGGAAGGACAATGTGGGCATCTCTATCTCTCCCTTCCAACATGGAAAATTCCCCAATCTAAATGTGTTTAAATAAACACTTTAATTTACTTGTTGTCACTGGAGCTGTATAAGTTTTTTTATTGAATGTGACTTTTCTCCTCCTTTTTCTCAAACATTTTCTTGCTGCCTTTTTAGGTGAAATACTGTGTTGTGTTGTTTGTTTTTTGTTTTAAAAACAATATAATCTAATTTACATAGTCTGGTATTCATAAAGGCTTGTAGTTCAGCCCTGTGAAATCCTGTGACTAATTCATGATATCTCCTTGTTCTATTATGAAAGTTTATGAGCCTTTGGCTAAGATACATGGTAGATATTTCATTGATAGTTTCATTTCTTTTACAGGAAAACTGAAATTTTGTGATAAATGATTTCATGCCTATCATAAGTTTTATGCCTCTACTAGTATTTTGCAGTACAGTAGCAGCACAAAGACCATGAGGTCTCCCACCTTTCTGATGAAGATTGGAGAAGTCTAGGAATTTCAAGCTGATTACAGCCTTTAAGACCCATGTGCTATAGTGCATTCCCTGCTACATGAGCTAAAGCAAAATCACTGTTAGTGAATACTAGCTTAGTGCTCAGCAATTGGATGTCATCCAGGTTATACAGTCATATAAGTCAATTTGGTGAAGTTTTTGAAAGTGAAATCTACTGTTGAATTAAAAAAAAAAATCAACCATAATAATTGTATATAGACTCATGACCTTCAAAAATACCATGCTGCTTCTCTGGCACACCAGCTAAGATAAGAATTCAGTCACCTGGCAAGAGAGATCATTTGTGAGTCCTGAGTACAAGAACACCCCGAAGCCTCCGTTTGCCTTGTGGCATTGAGTGACAAGAAATCCTTGCTGCTTGAGCTGCTGGATGTCACAGATCTCCTTGTCTTGGGTGACTCCTTCATACTGAACTAGCCTTTGGTTGACAGTTAGCTCCTCAGATAGAGCTTAATCCTGTGAAAAGTCTGCTTTACATGGCATCTTGCCAAACCATAGTCTGTCCTTGTATTAATTCCGATTTAATTAATTAATTATGTTTCTAATGGTTTAATAAACTAAGGCCAAGTCTGAGAATGCATTTAATTTTGTATTTGGGAAGGCTATCACTGAAATGAAGACAGTTTTGCTTGAATAAGGAGCATTAGGATCACTGCTTTTCATTATTAAGGCTCTATTACAAGTGAGTCACTGTCATGTTACCTCCCCTTGTCATCACATACATGCATAGGTACAGGTGATAAAAATTCACCTTCTGCAAGCTGGTGACTGAATACAGGGTAGATGCAGGAGAAAGTGTTCAGCAGCAAGCATTGAGTGAGCCTGTCTCAGCAGCCATCCTTGCCTCCCTGCAGTGTTATGCCCACGTTCTGGTTGACACATGCTTTGGAGCAGGGCTCTCTGAAGCACCTGTCACGCCTCTTGATGTGGTGTCTAAGAGGGGAGGTTTCTATTTCCAGTGCTGTTACTGATATAGTGCAGGGTGACGGGTAAATTACACAACGTGCTTTTATGCTTCCACTCTCCCATCTCCAATGTGGCTGAAGGACCCAGCCCGGTCAGGGTGGCCTTCTACTGTACAGTAGGAACCCTGGTTTATTTGTGCTAATGTACAAGATTATTTTGGGTTAGGAGAGGGATGTTCTGCCCACATCTGATACATGAACTTACATGAAAACATAAATTCTGCAGGAAGCAGTGCTGATGGCTCAGTGCAGGGCGGTCCCTGCTTGGTGCATGCTGATTGTGGTACCATCCACAGCAAGTAGTTGGTGAACTCATAAGAGATAATGTGAGCAAGAGATCTGGTTTTCTTTACATGGCATTTTATAAATGTAGAGAGACATTAACTCTGGCAATATCCACTAATTTTGGATATGCCAGAGAGTCACAGTTCCAAGCATCTGTTGTAATCTACCCCAGAAGCATCTGTGCTCCCTGTAGCGAGTACAGGAACTTTCACCACGTGTGGTTTATGGCAGTGACTTTTGAGTCATTGTGAGTGGAAAGTACAATAGAACTGTGAGACGCTATCTTTGTGGGGGAAAAAAGTCATTGCTGGAGTTGATGTAATCATCTTCCCTTCCGTAAGCTTCCACTCTAAACTCTGGAACTTTCTAGGTTTTCTTTTGTTTGGTCAGTGCTTTGTGCAAATCTGCTAGTCACAAGATTTTCAGAAGCAGTATATGTTATCTTTCTGTTTTGCTTTCCCCTCTATGAAATGTTGAGATAAACACTTTCCTAGACACTGAGTGGTTGTGGACCGTATGTTCCTGTAAAAGCTATACTTTCCCACTGAGGTCTTCTGTTTCCATTAAGCCATTCTGTGTGTGCTCTGTGTGCTGAACACTGACTTGAAGAACAGCATTGTAACCCAGCTGGATACAGTGCTGATGCCTGATGCTGAGAGCTGAACCCAAAGCATAGCTCGAGTATTTGGAGCCTAACCTGATGCCAGATCTGAGTGCAAATGAGAAAAATTTCTTTTTTAGTTGTATGCAACAGAGAACATATGCAAAAAATGTCCTGGTATGATCAAGAGTAGAATTCTGTTTATGCCCAGAGTTCTGTGATAGCACAGGGAGACTGAGCCAAATGGACCATGTAATAGAGGAGCAGCTATTCAGTCGCGGATCACACATAATTCAATTCACTGTGTACCCCAGCATTAAAATAACTAAAATAAAACTGTAACTTTCCCACAACCATTCTATACCTCAGACACTCACTTTATATGTGAAGGTAAAATTAGCAAGTGCCCTGGATCTTCCCAAGGTCCCTGATGGTTCCTACAGAAGAACACAATTGCCTGAATTTCAGATTGGATGGTGCTGAATTCACTCAGTATGCCACAGTATTCACATCCTTGGGTGTGAATTACATGCTCAAGCCCTCTTAAAATACTTATGTAAGAACTCCATTTTTGTTAGCATTATTAAAGTTGACCAGCTGGTGACTTAGAGGGTATTTGGGTCCATCAGTTTGCATCTAGCTCTTTCTTTTCTTTTTTGCAAAGGCCAACTCCCAATCAGTCAGGGACATGGANTGTTTTTAAATCCAAAGCAATTCTGTTTGTTATGCAAATTTTATTATAACTTCCCTTTCTGCCACTTTAATATTTAATAAGGAAATATAATTTTGAATCTAAAAATAGTGTTTATGAGCAGCTAGCTNGTGACAGCTGGCCTAGCGCGAATCACAGATGTGGGCTTATGTTGAAAGAAGGACTGTGCATGAAGTTCACTGCAACTATAAAAATAAGGTGCCCAGTCTCCCTGCTGGGAGTTGGGCTCCCAAGGGTGGATGAGGAGACCCTTGTGCTCTGTGCTGACCCAGCCAGAATAAGAGGGCGTGAACAAGGAACAGCAGAATGGTAAATTGTGTCTTTCTTCTTATTTCATCATAGCCTTCTCTAGTTACTCTGAACCATTA